>WYDI02032919.1:0-38460 GCA_009867235.2 Psittacus erithacus
GACTGGAGCACCTCCCGTATGAAGATAGGCTGAGAAAGTTGGGGCTGTTCAGCCTGGAGAAGAGAAGGCTGCGTGGACACCTCATAGCAGCCTTCCAGTATTTGAAGGGAGCCTATAAGGATGCTGGGGAGGGACTCTTCATTAGGGGCTGTTGTGACAGCACGAGGGGTAATGGGTTCAGACTTAAACAGGAGAAGTTCAGGTTAGATACAAGGAAGAAGTTCTTTAATGTAAGGGTGGTGAGGCACTGGAACGGGTTGCCCAGGGAAGTTGTGAATGCTCCATCCCTGGTGGTGTTCAGGGCCAGGTTGGACAGAGCCTTTGGTGACATGGTTTAGTGTGAGGTGTCCCTGGACATGGCAGGGGGGTTGGAACTATACTATCTTAAGGTCCTTTCCAACCCTCACTATTTTATGATTCTATGATTCTCAGATCTGTAGTTTTGGCCATTGCTATTTATAAGTTTAAATGTCCATTTCCAAGAGACTTATATCCAAGTCTTAAGATTGCTATAATCTTTTTAACATTTTTTGGATACATTCACAAAAACTATTCTGGCACAAAGATACTTGCTTGCTGTCAGGGGAAAAATGCAGTAGTAACTGGAAATTTCAGCCACCCTACTGCAGACAAGGTAGACATCCCATGAGGGAAGGCTAATCTAAATTTTAAATAATTGAAACGGTAGCACTTTGAAAAAATAATGAAATATCCAAGGAAGCGAAGCAGCTCATAGTTCAGGCCTGAAGACTGAGCAGGGCTTGGTTCACAATGTGTTAATTCTGAGACATTCTAGGTCAAGGACAGTAACATGATGAATATCCATGTTCTTCTCAGACAGAAAAAGCTGGCCAAACAAAACCCCCCCTCCCAAACACCCCCCCCCCCCCCCCAAAAAAAATAAAACAAACCTCACAGATCATTAGCAGTGAATCTCAGAAAAGTCATTAAAAGATAAGACAAAGCTAATCAGGTGGAGCAACTGAAAGAGTAAAACACTTTGGAAAATGAGAGCAAGATGACAGTTTAACGGGACAACGTAAGAAGACTGAATGTTTTCTACCGTTTAAAAATGTTCAGTCAACACACGAAAGTAAAGAAGCTAAAAAATCACAGAAAAGAAAGCTAACAGGAGTAAAATTGTATTCTTCAAAACTGGGGGTTATGTTTAAGAGGAAAATACAAGAAAGCATGATCATTGGCAAGGGAAACTTAAAGCCATAATAAGGAAGGCCAATATGAAGCATACAGTTTAACAAAGGTATTAAAACTGATAATAGAAACTTGTTCAAGCATCAAAAGCAGGAGGCATGCCAGAGAATTGGTGAGCCTGAAAAATGATCTATGTATAAAACCTAAAGTTGACGCCAAGGCTTTGCTGTTCACTGCAGAGAAGTTTATGGAGTTCTTCATACCAGGACCATTCTTTACAGAGAAAGAGTCTGAAGATTTATCTCAGACTGAAGTGTTGATACAAGGACTTTTGTGCCTAGAAGAAAATGTAAACCACACAATAACTGTTAATCAGGACCATGTGGTATTTACCTAAGTGCTCCAGAGGAACTCCCTGTGAAGGCTATGAACGAACTGTAGTGCATGATATATTGCTTAAATCAGCCTGAGCACAAGAGAAATATAAGGTGATAAATACAATGGAAAAAGTAAGAACGGAGTTAGTTCATGTATGGATAAATGTGATGTATCTAGGAAAGGGTTGAAGAAGAGAATAAAGCCTTTTTGAGGAAAAGTATTACCTTATAAATCTATTACAGTTCTTTGATCCAGTCACTGAACTTGTAAAATTAATTCAATTGATACAGTGATTTTATCTCTCAACAGAGATCCTTAAAGTAACTAAGCTGTCATAGGAGTGGTCACATAGATTATTAATTTTTTAGGAATAAGAAGGGTAAGAATAAATGGTTGGCTTTTGCAATTGAAAGAAGTTACCAGTAAGGCCCAAGGGAGCTATACTGACTCATACAGTTCATTAAATGGATTGGGAAAGGACTGAAGAGTGAGGTGATGAAGTTAGTTAGTAGATGATACAGAATTAATCAGGCTGGCCAAAACTAAACCAGACAGTAAAGAGCGGTAGAAGGATCTCACAATACTAAGTAACTGGGTTCAGGGAAAATAAATAGGGAACAATTAAGTGTAAGAATTTATTGGCAACTAATGAACTTATGAGGCAAGTGGTTTAAAGCAAACAAAAGGAAATACTTTTTCTGCAAATAATTAAAATGTGGAACTCATTGCCACAGCATACTCTGGAGCCCAAAATTACTTTTAGAAAGTAATAAAGACAAATTCACAAAAAAAACAGCTCATAGAGCAGGGCTAAAACACAACAATGTCGAGTAACTTCTGGTTTAAGGAGCCCCTAAACAAGTTACTACCGGAAGCTGGGAAGTAAAGAAGTGGAAAGGTCATTCTGTAATTCACTAGTCTTATATTCTTCCCCTAAACTTCTGCTGTCAACTGAATTGTGGCCATATGAATGAAGCGTTTCGAGCATTGACTCCTCTAGGAATTGGGAATATCCTATTCAATTTGTTTCTCTTTTTTGTCTTACCCATCTGGTTTTGGTTTTTTCATCTTGTAGGTTTGGGACAAGGACATTTACTTTATGTTTATAGAGCAGTTACTGCAATTAGGTCCAACAGCATTTAAATTTTAGCTTTGAGCTTCCTGAAGTTATTATAATGTAAATGTTGAGCTACCTTTCAAAGAAAAGGCTTGTTATATTACAAAAGCAAACAAACAGAAACCTTTGCTGAAGAAAATTAATTAAATTGCAAAGTCAAGCGCTTCAGAGCTCAGAAAGATGTAATTTAATGTTCTCCAAGCAAGCTTTAACTTATGCAGCCCATGCCTGGTGGTGCTATACAAAAATGGAATTACTACACAAAGGAGAAGCAATCCAGTGTAGGTGCCATGTTTAACTTCGTCTGTTTATTAATTCATTTATCACTTCATGCACACATTCCATTCATAAACACACAAAATGTCATAAATCCTACTGCTGTAACTAGGTCCTTCATTTTAGTCTCAGCATGAGTAATGGAAGAACGCTAAATGAAAGAAAACTGGAATGAGGAATCTGTGAATCAAAGAAGTAAAAGAAAAGGGAAGAAAGTGAACTTGAGGGAACAACAGTTTTGTAGAACTGATATATTTTCTATTGGTTAGCAAAGGACTTGCGTTACTAGGTGGACAAAATTATGGAATTATTTTCACTGATGGGAATGTGTTTGGGACAGCCTGCTTTGATACTTATGTTCCAGCGCAGAGCAGGATCTCATATTGAATACGAATTTATAGGATTTCCTTCATGATAGACATAATATGAAAAAATGTGTTTACTTCAAGTAAAAATTTGGTTGTGAAGAATGAAGGCTGGAAGTTCAGATACTGAACAAATGAAGAGGAGTGTTCTTGCTGGTGATTTTCCAGAGAAAGGAGAGTCCAGGGCAGCATTATGTCAGAGAAGCAAACCACAAAAATGAGAGGTATGAGAAGAACAGATAACCTGAGTACTCTGTTTCTCCCATCGTCTGTCTTTCTTCCTTGCAAACCTTTTGTCTGAAAACTTTGATCTCTTTGCACCAGGGCTATAGAGTTAGTGAATGCCATGTTTTGGATGCTTTTCACCTTATTTATAGTGCTGTTTCTCTCTCCCTCTCTGCATTGAAGGCCTAATCTGCTAAGGGTATCTAAATTACCTGTGGAGTCCAGTGTCTGAAAGTCTTTATTCTTTGTTTTCCTCTTAAGTCAAAATACTGAACAAATTTTGGTACAAAAAGTACAATTCTGTGAAGTGCTGAGCTCTCACAGCTCCTATTAACTCCCACTGTCCCAAACCAGTGAAATATTAGGTGCCCCTGAATCTGGATCATTGTTTGCCTCACCACTGTAGTCTTTCCTCGTTAAGGACAGACATCTTGCTATCCCTACTTAAAGCCTTAGAAAGGAAACATAAGGTGAAGAAAAATTCCTGTCACACCCACAGGCTTTCTGAGTTACAGATTAGGCTGCTCAGGCTTGATTCTCAGTCAAAAATATCTCTCAACTGCTCACTGAAATGAACAGAGGTTAAATAGCACCACTGCATCCCACAGGCACCTTGTGAGAACAAAACCGTGAAAAATTACATGTTACAGTAGTTTGAAACAAGGAGAGAGAGACACATAACAAACAGGTTTTGCTGCAAGGGATTTTCTCTCTTATACTTCAAGGAATCATTGAGACCCAAGTATACTTGTGCTGTTGCTGTAGCAATCTCTACAGTGTGACCAAAGCTATCTATAAGGATCAAGTTTCCATAAATCTGAACAGGAATTAGGTGCTTATATATCTTATATGCTTAATAAATGGAGTAGAGAGCCAGACAACTCTTCACTGAATCTCAACAGGGCACAGTATTATACAACCCCCAAGGAAATCCCAAAGATTAGCCTTATATCACCCCCTCTTAGTTGGGATGTGCACACTGCATCAAACACAAAATTCCAGCAGGTCCGTCTATGCATCCCTGTGCCATGCGGGTGCAAGTGTGTCCTGGAGTTATATATACCATACCTGCTTTGAAAAACAAAGTCAGTGTATTGCTTTTTAGACACGTGATAGAATCTTAGTAAAGTGTGGCCTTGTAAAGGCCAGAAAATATGTGCAAGTTTGCAGACTAACCACAGACATCTACAAATCACAAGAAGTTTATGCAAAGCTGTTGTCTTGATATTTCTTTGTGCCATTCTTCAATATTTTTAGAAATGTCTGCCTTAGTTAACACAGACATTATTCTGTATTTTAATTTGCAATTGCTTTTACATGTACTGTAATTAGTACAAGGTCAAAAGGAAGGCTTTTGAAAGGAGATATGAGATCCGTGTTGTCACCAGATGACAGCATGCTGAAAAGTTACCAAAATGCCATGGCAGAATAAAAGAGAGATTTTGCGTTTTGTTTTGCTCCTTAACATGAATTGCTGAGCATTCAAGATTTCTTTGGATCAGGGCTCAGTCATCACTTTCAGAGTGAAGAAATGACTCCTTGACAGGAAAGGACAAACTAGATTCTTGTTTTCCTTCAATTGTGTCAACATTTACAGTGGTCTGAACTATCCCCATTGTAGTTTAAACCCACAGGAAGGGGCTCTGGAGAAGGAAATCTTTGTGATAAAATACCCTTACGCAGCTTCTTAGGTTTTTTTGAGGGTTTTATTTTTCCACTGAGGGACAGGCTTTCTCTCCAGGGGCTGTGTTACAGGGCTTGTTTCCAGATCCTAAGGTGGGAAGGAGTCCTTTGTGCTGTCCATCAGCTTTCCATCCGGCAGTTGGTTGCAGTATAATTCCCCTGAAGACTAGCTATGGGAGATTGGGATCTCTCCTTACCCTTGCAGGTCTGAGAGGAACACCGGGGAGGGTCAAATCAGGAAAGCAGGTTGATGGGATTAACCTGATGCCTTTCTCTCCCATGTGGGATCAAAAAAAAGTAGGAAATGGAGATCCTGCAACTTAGTGGGAGAGCATAAGGCAATGCAGCCGGCAGATACTTTGAGTTAGGTTCTATTTAGGAGCCATTTTTGCACTCATTCAGGAAATTTTAGCTGAATCATTGCAGGCCTAACTTAAAGAAGCCTCTGATGAGTTTCAGTGTTTGCCTGAGTAAGGATTCCACTACTTGGCAAGAGATTCTACTAAAGTGAAAAGTTTTCAGTATTTTCTGAATCCATGGGATTTATATTTTGTAATGCATCAGGACAAGACAGTTTGTGATGAAGGGATGAATACCTTTTTTTGTCTGATTTTTTGTCATGCAAAAAGATATAAAATCATGTTGGAGTGATGAAATATTCTGCTTTCATTTACAATAATTTCTCTGTCACTAGTTTTGAAATACTGAGGACCAGTCATGTCCTGGAGGACTTCCTCAATTCTTATTTGGACAAAGCTCCTCCTTTGACTAATTCACTCATTAAAAGTATGGAAAAAGAAATTCAAGACTTTTTCATCAGAGGATGTGTGACAGAGGTTGATACAGGAACCTAAGATTCCTGGATAAAGTTCAATAATTAACAGTAAAGACATGGCTGTTTCTTGCAAGCTGAATTTTGTAATCACCATCTGATTACCTATACACTTTCAACTGCCCACATCTCAAATAAAAATGATATTGTTGTTAAAGTTCTGTGTGCTGAAATCGAGGGGTAATGGCCACTAAGCCTGACTTGTACCTGGTAGGAGCCAGTAGGAAACACATCATGCAGCTTCAAAGTGACCCCATTACAAGTTTCAAGTCATTAGGTGCTGGGCTCCTCCAGGGGTAGATCAGAGCCACTCAAGCTACCTTGAACGTGGTGGTAAATGAAATGAGCCATCTCTGTTCAAGGACTCCTCTTTGCCCTGAAGCCAACAGGCACAGTGCAACTATAGGGTAAGCTAAATTGCCTTACTCTGCTAACTGTGTGGTTGCACCCAAAATGCCTTTTAGGAGTAGTCCTTGCCCTTTGCTAGTCCCAGCTGTAGCTGGGCATTGTCTGGAGGCCTTTGGAAGGCTCTGAGTTCAGGCCAAAACTCTGCCAGACCCATGCAGACAGCTGGAGAATTACAGCCTTGGTCCATGCTGCTATACCTGGAGCAAGTTCATTTCCCTCTATAGCTCTACTAACCAGCATGCAGGACAAGATCACCAACCTTCTGACTCTGCCCTGATCTCTTCCAAATCACGTATGCAAGATGAAGGCTTAGATCCCTAGAAGGAACAGCATTCACCCTCCTACCTGGCATGCATAGCACATGTTGGAAAATAGGGGGGAAGGTATTTTCAGCAGTGCATGGTTTTCTTTGTAGGCTCTACTGGGGCGTCTCCATTGCAGCAGTGACATTGCAGACTGACTTCTCATGCCTCACTCCTAAAATGTGTTAGTAGGACATTGTGGAGAAGGCTGTTACCTTGGCAGCCCAATCTATGAATTGTGGCTGAAGGTGATTCCAGGCCCTCCATTCCCCTGGTGCCTGTGAGCACTAAAGCCAGCAAGAAACTTGAGGGAATAAAGCCCACATTTTTTTTTTTTAATAGCACAAATAACTGTAACAAAATTTGGGTCCAAGAGTACATATACCTTTGCTGGCAGCCCCATGCATATTTACTAGGGCTAGAACAGATTCGTAGAGTCTGCTACTTAAAAGAGCAGCAGTTACAAAGAGAACTAGCCACAAACATCAGTGTCTTTGCTTTTATCTTCAAACAACAGATGGTGTTAATCTGGAGCTTTGCATTCCTAAAAGTGCTGGAATCATGAAGCAACTTGCTTCCAACAGGACCCTGAAACACAGTGCAATGCTAGGGAAAACAGAATCAGTGATCAGAGCAAAATATGCTTGCTGTCGAACAGACTTCGAGTTACATTCTTATCTTTTTGCAAGACAAGACATCACCCAGCTGATAATTGCAGATCTCATTCTGCTATCAGCCACACTTCCTAAATCAGGAGGAGCTTGTGTGAGTCCCCAAAATCTGGAGTAGCTTCAGTGACTGATACGCGTTATGGCAGAATAAGACTAATAAGATCACAGTTGCATTCATACACCAATTTTGCATAGGAATAAGTATGCAACACTGTCCAACTGGGTCACATTTCAGCAGAGTTACTTTAGATTTGCTTCATTTTACCGAGATCAGAATCAGTGACTGCCTGGGATGAGAAGTTAAGGTGACACTGAGGCAATTTCTTTTGTATTTTATATGGGGAAAGCTAAAATAAATAGCATGAAAGGCCCCCGTGTTATTAGCTAGTGTGTTTGAAAGAATCCTGCCGTTGTGTTTTATCTTTTCTTAACTGCAAGCCAGAACATTTAAGATTTAATTATTTAGACAAAGGGGGAGGGGAACTGTGCCTTTTGAAGAAAGTCCCACAAGTTTCCAAACACTTCAACTTTTCATCGTGGCAATCAGCCAGATGCCAAACAAAATGCTGCTTTCCACCAGGGATCTGACAGGTGGCCTTTCCAAAGTTTACACACTGAAGTGAGAGCTGATGTTCTGCTGCTTATTTTTCTGCCTTTTAAGTTATTTCTTTATTGAAGCCAGACTGCAGACATCTTTCCACATAACAAAAGATAAAATCTTTCCCCGATATTTGGGGATTTTAGTATGCTTTTATTTTCTCCATCTTTACTCTGGGGATTATTATTCATGCATTTAAATGAAGAAATGTTGGACTGGCAAAAAGAAACACATACGCATGCAGGCAAAAGATAAGCTATTTGAAGCTTCACTGATAACACAGAGCCAGATACTACCGAGGCAAAACCCAGGGAAACATCCCACCTTACCCTGCAGGCACTTCCCCTGTCTCTGGCTGGGAGGAAGGCTGGCATCACTCATCCCCTGTCTCTGGTTTGTCACCTGAGCAGCTCCACTGGGCTCTGTCTGCCTGGGGCTCTCTACCTGCCACCCACCAGAGCACTCAAAGAGGCACCTTTGGGGAGAAGCAAACACAGTCTGTGTTTGCACTGCACTTCCCTTTATCTCTTCTTTCATTCTGTTGTCTTAAGGCTATCAAATGTGTTCTCAGAATTTTCTGGATGCTCCTGGAAATCCTTTAAATTGAGAAAATAGGAGGAGAGACAAAATGCAGGGGTAAAAATGGAAGTATGATAGCTCTCATTTTCCTTGCTGCTATGATGCACATATGGTGTCCCTACAAGTACACAGCAAGGTCCAGGTGAAGAGATGAGAGAAACTGCAAATTCTCCTGTAGCAACAAATTTCTTGAAGAAAAGAGAACCACAATTGATTCAATGGAATTTCTCACAGCTGATAGCTAGGTTAATGAGGTTCATGTCTGACTCGGTTTAGCTCACTTCTGGGATCAGATTCTCACAGTCCACAAGAGAAAACTTGGGGTGTGCCCTTGCCCTCATTTATATCCCATTAGGCCATCATGGAGCTAAAGGAAAGTGGGATATATTAGATAATGCAATATGTAATGAAAAATGATCGGCATTTATGAGGGAGATTCTGGCAAAGAAAAGCCTAAGTCCTGACCAAAATTTTCACTTACTGTTGGCAAGTGTTCATGTTCCTATACTGCACATTTCACCATAGCATCTGGCAGTTTCTGAAGGCTTCCCACACAACTCACATGTGGCCCATTCTGTCTGTTTTTTCTCCATTCCCCAGGGAATAGAAACATGAGCAGTAAAGTGATTTTTTTTGGTCAGGAGTATTTTAAATTGTTGTGTATGTTGATACGCATTTACACTACAGAAGACAAGGTTGAAGAAGTAGCTTTGCACTTGAAAGCAGGCAGACAGTGCTAGGTCTGCGCAGGACCTCAGTTCCCGGGGGATTTTATTCCACTAATTGAGAACAGCACCCATGAGCCTTATTTTTATAGAGAAGAGTCCTCTTCTGCCAAATAGGCAAGGTTGTAGCCCATAGCATTTCTCTTATATACAAGTATACATGTGTGTAAATGCAGAAGTCTAGACATCAGTCAGGACTCCGTGAAAACAATGTCTGTGTCAGGGTTGTTTTTCTGTGCCAGAATGCTATAAAGGGACCTTTCCAATTAGAAAAATAAGAATGAAAATATATAAGTATGCCAATGGATATATTTACTACATGCTATGAGTATTTTGTGGAGAGCCAGATCACAGAACAAAATCCTGTGTTCAAAATAAGCAGAGGGGACGTGAAAATATGGCTCCATCATGCTTAATTGTCCTTGGTCATAATCCTAATGTTTTGATCAGTCCTTTCCACCCAAACCTTTGGTTTCCAAACTCAGAGAAGGGTACCATTTACTTTTTCTGCAGGACTAAGAAAGGCTTGCATGTGCCTGAAGGGGAAGTACACTTCAGCATCACATTTTTGTTTAAGGTCTCAGCTTCTATCTATTCATGACAATAGCAAAACAACCACTGATTTCAGTTGTGCAGCTCAAGCACATTACAAAATAAGCATAAAATTATTGACAATTGTTAGCAACATTCCACAATACTTAGAGCAGGCAGAGAAATGCTTGAACTCCTCTTTGAGTAGTAAATAAGCCAATATGTTCTTGCCATCTCTCCTCCCATCCCACACCCTTAAGAACACTAAAAAAAAAAAAAAAAAAAAAGAGAAAATAAATATAATAAAAGCTACTCAACAAAGCAGGCAATTCCTTAGGAATTTTTGTGTATTCAAAATCTCTTTGAAATTATCCAACAACTAAACCACAGGCCCCCTTGCCCTTTGGTCTTATGAAACAACAGCATAGAGTCTTCTGTACTCAGATGCAGTAATTACAGGCAACATGCACAAAGAAAAGCAAATAAAACAATTTCAGTTGCCAGAGCCAAACATGCAATTGTGCATCTATAAAGGTAATTACAAACCAAAAGATCAGTGATGGTTCTTGTTTCTTCAAATTACCATTTTGCCCTGAAGAAAAACAATTATCACGAATCCTGATAATTTTAACATGTGTTTTACATATTAGCTTCAAATCTGAATGCCCTTCTTTTTGGAGGCATCGTGAAATGTGTATTCTGAGCCAAACACTGTCTCTCTGACTAATTTCTAATTCGGGAAACCCTTTGTCCAAAACCACCAATGGCAATGGAATGAACGCATAGACCTTTCTACTGCTGATTCAGGTTTTTTATGCTTCTCACCTATTTTGATGTCTCTATCCTCTCTTGCCAATATAGGCATTGTAAGCAGGAAGATAAGAGTCTCTAATGACAGGCAAATACCAAAAGTCAACATATATTACTGTTGCTTTTCAGCTTCATTGTTGATATACATGACATTTTTTTACTTGTTCATATTCACAGTAAAGCATCTGATCTATACTTTTGTCCACAGTAATAAAATACCCTGGCTACCCCCTCATTGACCCAAATCCTTGGAGAATGGCATTTAGTTACTACCTTTCAGCACCAGTTGATCCAGCAGGGAATCCCTTTCCCTAGTTGGAGAGAAACACAAACACGTGCCCTAAGGCATAAGTACTTGAACAAAATACCTCATAGAAAACTAACATATTGCTATCTACAGAGCTTGATGAAGAATCTCATTAAAGCAATTAAGAAACAGTAATAAAATACTTTTTCCTCAATGTGACATTTGGAGTACATTTGGCTTTTGGAAATATTCACTATACATTCAACACCTCTCAAAACCTATGACATTCTGTGCAGGGGAGAAAGAACTACAAATGAAAAAGCCGGATTTGGCTGCTTTCGGTAGTTCCAATTTGCAGGAATCAGAATACAGCTGAAATACCAGAAACAGAAATTACTGTTATAACATCAGTGGCTGTGGTCCTGATGAAACCTTGGAAGGTGGCCTTATTTCAGGGGCAATGAGGGGAGATCACATCAGACTTTCCAGGATTTTTTTCCTATGGACAAGCAAATCTCTATGAAAGACAGCTCAAACAGCCTTTCGAGGATGAACTGTTGATCTGATGAAGGAGCAGTCCAGGCCTGTGCTTGATGCCTGGTTTGCCTCAGCTCAGCATCCGCCTCTAGGTCTAAGCCAAGGGAAGTAAGGCCAGCACGGATATTTTGGCACCATTTCCTGGCATCCAGTGACTTTTCATATCTATTATGTATTTTCTTTTTCATACTGTATGTATTTAGTCAGCTTTATTGGCTCATGTCTAATTTTTTGGCTTGTTTCACTATGTCTTGGCTGTACCTTCAATGGCTTAGCTTGCCCAAGTCTAGTATCGCTTGATTTGTAAAGCTGCTGCAGTTTCTTAATTGGACAGTTATAAACTGGAATCCATTTCTGAAAGTATGCTTTTAGCGTTTCATGCTGCATATGAACTATTTGTTCATTCACTCATTCAGCTTCCTGAATACAGGGCAGGAGCATATACAAGAATTTGGGAAGAGGGCTGAAGAGGAAGACTATGATTGGTAAAGGTCATTTAAACCCTTCTCAAAGTACCAGTGCCATTAGCAGCTCAGCACAGGAACAATGGCACAGGTTTTTTAAGGTGTTCTGTGGCAGATGTTATCTTATATAATGAAGTGTATTTTCCTTGCCTGTATCATTTTTAAGTTCTTTCCATAGGACCCATTTATGGTGCCTTTCTATACCTTAGGTGGAGGCAATTGTTTTTACCTCAGAGAAAGTTTTCAACAGATCAGGCAATGTAAAGCACTATGCTAGGAGGGACCATTTCTTATTTGCAACTCCTTCCATTTTCCTTTCTAAAAGCCTGTTTGCACCTCCCTCATATTTCTGCCTTCATATTCCCCTTTCCTAAGCCAGGCTTCCGGCTTTGCCTGCTTCAGCTGTGCTTCTTCTCACCTACTTGGTCACTGCCATTTCTCTGCCTGCCTGTCTCTTGTCCCCTTGGGCAGGTGGAGGAGTGATGGGGAGCTTGCCAGATCACAAAAACAGCTCTTTGCTCATCAGCAAAGTCAAAGCAAATTCAGTGGGGCACAGTATGAATGCGCCCTCCCTCGCTGCCCCCAAAGTGTGTGTTTCAAAGCCTCATCAGGATTGTTGTCATCCTAACTATTGCAAGCACACACATGAGCACACACAGGCTGCTGCTCTCAGCTTCCTCCATGTGGATTTGGGGACTGAGCAGGGGCTACTTTAACTTGACATTGTTTCAGCCCCAGGCAAGCAGTTCACTCTTGCAGCAGCTGCTGACAATAGTTGCCATGCAGGCAGTCACCAACAAAGCTTTGGCACAACTGCTGCTACATCACTGAAACAGGGAAGGCTTTCTGTAGCAGCAAGCCACCAGTACAGTGGGGTGTTGCAGGAGGAGGCTTTGTCCCAGAAGAAGGACTGCATGGCTTTGCTTTCAAACAACAAAGGAGATGGTGGTCACAGGCAGAATAAAATACCAAGAGAAAGCACTTGGCAAATAGCCTGGCTGCTTATGGGAGAGCCCCTGTCTTGGCTAATTACACAGAAGCTGCTCTTCTTCCTCATACAGTTGGGTAAGACCTGCCATAAGAGCAACACCAGTGCCTTTCTTCCACTGGGGCTAGGCCTTGATCATGCCCACCCTGGAGAAACAGCAAGCAGTTGGTAACAGAATCTCCTTGGCTTTGCTCCCACAGCAGTATGTCTTTGCTCTGTCCTCAGTCCAAGATCTAGCAAGAAAAGCCAGTCTGGTGGGCATGGTGGGCAAATGTTTCCGTTACTGGGGCCAGATGCTGGTTTAGGATATGGGCAGAATTGCATGATGACACCGCTTCCTTCTGTAAGAGTTTGATGGTGTCTTAAGACACATGGGCACACTGGGAGATGTTGAACATGTGCAGGGTTTACCAGGAACTAGTTGTTCCTCCTTGTCTTTCATTCTCCCCTTGGGATCTCAGCATAGAAGGATATGGGCCACACTGCATCTTCCCACAGACCACACTGACCCAGATCTTCATGTTCTTATAGGCATTCCCCATGTTCAGTATATGATTGCAAAGGAACTTTTCCCTCCATTCTTACACAACTGATCTTGAAGTGGATTTAATGCATCAGTGGCACAATTAGAACAGGCAGAGAAAGGACACATTAATATTTGTGCTGGGGTGACAGCAGGCCAGTAACGAGCCCCATTCTAGTAAGCAAACACACAAGAGGAGGCAGTGTGTTCCTGTGCCTTGTTTTCTTTCCACTCTGCATCTCAGTAGGGATTTAGAGGTGGGAACAGTACTGCAAGGTGTAAGGCAATTTACAGGTGGAATGTGATTTTATTCCTGGTTCCTGTGTTAATATGTTACATTATTTTTTCAAGATATGTGGCCATAACTGGGAGTTATGGAGGGGAGCTTGGGCCTTAGGAGATTAAAATTTGGGTTTGCAGCTTTTTATTTTAGGATTTTTTTTTTTAAAGTTGGCTCTTGTGAAGCCTTTTTTCCTACTGGGCTGATCAAAGCTCTCGGCAGTGCCATGACATAGAATATAGAATGACAATAACAGATCTGTTTGAAACTATCCAAGTGGCATCTTGTACCACAGAACAGTGTTGAAAGATGATTGCATAAGGATGAAATAGCTGACTAAGAATGGTTACATTACTTTATGACCACAGGTTGCATTTGCTGCTTTGCATGCAAAAATTCTGCCCAGAAAAAGAGTTAGTGAGGCAACTGTGTCTTCAGTCAAAAGCTGTCAACTGGAAAAACATTCATGTTCATGTTCAATACCACCAGCATTTCTCTGATGGTGACTGAGCTCAGATGAGCGGTGTAATGAAAGGAGAAGGACTATCCAGATCAGTTCCAATTTTCAATAAATTTTATAATGCTTTTCTATATCTCTCTTTAGCAATATAAGCATAGGGAAAGTGGCCTCAGAAAAATCATGATTTTTGATATGGAACCTTTAAAACACCTTCTTAAGTATATCTAGGGAAATAAACCCTGTAAAAGAAGCTGACAGAATTCTGCAGGGAGGCTTGGCATGAAAAAGAGAGCAGCACTAGAACTGAAATCTATTGTGATGAATTATTATTGTCATATGAACAAATCTAGGAAAAAAAACCCTGGTTTTAGGAGGGAATAAAGTGGAGAAAACTGTCTACCTATTTTAAGCTTACAAAAGCTATTCATTTTGAATAGCATGGATGTCCTTAACCAGTTGTGACCTTAGCACATGAGGGCACAGTCGATGGATAGGCACAGTTCTCTGAAGCTGAACTTGACCCAGCACTTCTTATAACAACTCCAGATACTAAAAATTAAACCCCTTTACTGTCCCTCCCAGAGTATAAAAGAAGTGAGCATTGTTTAATAATACTGAGCAGGCCAACAGCAAAATTTCACAGCACATAGAACCCACATCATCAGGATAAAATACCGTGACTTTTCCAAACATGAGCATTTCCACAAACTCCAGAAGACACTTTCCAGAGTGCTGGTCACTGGCAAAGCTATAATGAAAAAGATGAATACAGCCTATAGTTTGGACATCCTTTGAACTCAAGAATTATATGAAATGGGGATGGAGAAGGAAAAAATTATCATGGAGCTTCCACAAAACATGAGTTCATGCTAGGAAAGATCATATTCTCCCTAAATATCCTCTTGTAGTTGCTCACAGATACCCAGCCCATTGGCAAAATGTGTGGTGTTGGCAGCAGTGATTCATCAGCTGATTAATAGACACACAAGTGATCAAAAATGGGCCTAACTCAGCCAAGTGGCTCAACTCAGTGGTGGAAATTGCATCAGTGGAAAAATCTATATACTGCCTACAAGATGAATTACAAGGAATTGGGAGCATTTTGACCATATCAGTCGAACTGAGGTAGATACTGCAGGATATTAGAGATGATGCTTTACTAATAGCCTTTATTTAGGCATGGTCAGCATAGCATTCATGTTCTCATGTAGCCTGCTCATAGCATGCTAACATATATCAAATTATACCTGGAGGATGGGATCAAAGATCTATTGATTACAGTGTTTCTGAGATCAGGAATTGAGCGTTCACATTGAAGGAAACCCAAAATGAAACAGTTTCAGAAAACTCCTCCATAAAGCACAGTGTCCCATCAAAATGGTACAAACGTCACTGAAATGGAAATGCTGGTGTGTTACTGGATTCCACTCCTATATAGCTAGTAGCCTTAAGACCAGAACCCTCCTCTGAGAAGATTTCTGTTTCAAAACAGGCTTAATGCAGCAAATCATTCAAGATAAGATATAGCTACTCAGAGCTGCGCGGCTTGCTTATTGGAAAAACCTTTCATTTTATGAAATGACAAGAGCAAATGCGTATGTTCAACCAATGTTGGTGCAAATGTAGTTGTTTCATTATAGTTCTGCCATGGCCAGTGTAAGCATAATATATACATTAACAGCTTAGTTCATAGCTAGTCTTAAAAACCCAAAGCAAGATAGATTTCTAAAGCATTTTTAAAAATCCATATTTTTAAAAATAAAACATTCAGAGTTTGTGCACGCATGAGGACAGAAGTGGAATAAGCTGGATCACACAACATCTAGGTATTATTTTCAAATAACACATTAAAATGCAGTAAAGTTATTTGGCTTTCAAACATTGGAACAAGCAATGTTTGAACAGTAAGAACATCCAGCAACAAAGACCAGCTCTCCTAGTGGGAAATAAGATTGTTGGGAAAACACATCACCCAGCTTATAACCAGCATTTGATACTCAGTTCAGACCTTTGTGGATTTGCCATCCTGCCCTGGATTCAGCATGAGGCTGGACTATCTGCTAGCTCTTTCCATGACTCCCTCCAAGTCACAACTGAGGAACAGAGGTTCATTTAGTCTGGTTAGCTCCAGCCCTGCCATTATGTCAATTCCTCCTGTTTTCGGGATCTTCCTCCAGTCATTACCCAGTGGCCTCAGTCCAAGGCTGGACTTTCCAAATGCTGAAGCGTAAAAGAACAGAAGTCTGATGCTGGTGATGAGTCAGGACACTTGACTTCCAAATAAAGATAAAACTGCTATCATACTTATTTTATATATATATATATATATATTTTTTTTTTTTTCCTGTGGGAAGAGTCCTGGGGTTTTTTATCTGCCCAGTATAGCTCTCATTACTGCTGGCTTTTACACACATGCTTGTATGCACCACCGTCATTGTCCTTTGTTCCATGGCTAAGCTTGGCAGAATAAGTGTAATCATCATGAAATGTATTAATATGTGCAAACACATTATTGAGGAAAATTGGTCTCCATCAGAGCTGAACTGTCTGAAGCCAGCTTGGTGTCCTTTCATTCTGGGAATAATGAAGACCTAGGCAAACACCACTAAATCCTCATCTGGAAGACCAAATCCAAGCACTTTAAGAAGGCACATCATGAACATTTGCACTTACATGTTATTTTTCTGTTTCCTAGCAGAAAATAATTAGCAAATTCTGTTTTGAAGGGATTACCCATTAGCTGGTAGCAGTGAGGAACTGAAAACTAAGCAAGAGTGCCAAAGGAAGGTTTTATTTACATTTTGCAGTCCAAATAAAGAACAAAGCTTGTAAATAACAAAGGCTTGAATGTCTTGAGTTAAGTGTTGATCTTTCAGTCAAAACAATTTTTGTGTCAGTCAAAATAATTTTCCTCAAAAAATATTTGGAGTCAACTCTTACAGAAAAGGAATGAACACTGGAGGTTTGCATAGGGTGAGGGCAGGTCCACAAAGTAAGCAGCAGTGGGACTTCCCCTGGCACTGCAGATCAGATAACCCACTGCCAGAAGTCCTTCATGTGCACTCTGCTGCAATAATAACATGAGATATTGCATGTGCATTTGCATCTTCATAAAAAATAATAATTAAAAAAACCCAAACAAACTGATGACAGTTGCATACAATGGATCCACCAGAAGTGGAGCAGTTCATGTCCATTCTGTTTTCAGGAACTGTTAAAATGATACTTTTCTAAATGGTTAGTCAGTGTCCTGACACAATTTATTTGTGAAATGTTATAAAGACTCACATAGCCATATTTCTCTGAAAGTAGATTAAGTGCTTTTCTCTTAAGTTTTTGGTATTAAGCTCAAAAAGAGTACCTGGCCTACTTAAATAGCCATATTTATATCTAGCTACTTATATGACTAATTTTGTCAACTTAAAGCCGAAAACCAAAAACCAAAAATTGTATGAGCATGTCTACACATACCATTATTTTCATTATTAATGCACACCATATCTTGAAGTCACTTAGTGTGGATTTGTGTGCACCTTTTAAACAATTTCTGTAAATACAAAATTCTGAGATCTTGAAATAGGCAAAAGATAAGAAATGCTGATCTAGCTGACACCAGCTAAGCAATTTTCTTCAGCCTTACTTGTGTCACCTTGGAAGCCACAGTACACATTAAGAGTGGGGGGCGAAGGAGAGGGAAGTCCTACAGAGAAGCACAAGGTGAGGAGAACAGGATTCAGTTCCCATGTCAAGAAAATACGCTCTCCTTTTGTGTAATCTTATTTGACACAGAGCTAGAGGACACCTCTTGAGTCATTGAGTCTAGACTGCAGAATCTGTAGTACAAAGTATGATATGTACTGTGCATGCCTAGCATAGTTGCTGCTGTACAGTGAAGCTCATGTGATGGAACAACGCTTGATTCACTGCGCCCAAGAGGACCAGCTGTTGCACATGCACAGTCATCCTAGCTTCAGGAGATGAGTTTCAGCAGTGGAGTCAATTGTCACTGCTTTATGCAGTTAAGATGAGCCACAACTCTCTCTGGAGCCCTGAATCAGACTAATTCCCTCAGATGGCAAGTAGAGAAACCTTACAGAAAGAAGCCCTGAGCAATACTTTCTTTTAAGATAATAACTTCTTCCTTTTATTTCATCTCTGAATGCCACCAGTGTCATTTCAAGGATTTCTGGGTTAAAAGCTTAGGCAGTGATGAATGCTTCATAGACAGGCCTTCCCTCATCATCAAAAGGTGAATGTCCTTTTGAACGAAGAGCTGCTTCTTCAGGAGAGCTTCTTTTCCTTTCACTGCGAACAGGCAGATGTTGATTGATCTTTGCCCTGGCAGCTGGTAGGTGGAGCAGACTTCTCCCAGAGGCAGGCGTAGGTGGGGTAACCAGCCTTCCAGCTGTGCAGTTGGGCTAAGGTTTGTGGTCACTGGACAGACTTTGAGAAAATGCAGTGAAACTTCCTTAGTATTATATGGTGAAAAGACTGCACATAAACCTGTTTTGCTGCAAGGTATAGCTGACTTTGCATGAGTCCACAGTCCTTTTAATCTAGATGAGAGTTTGCCCTAGCATGACCTACAAGCTGAAGAATTAGTTAATTTTCATCTCTGATTAATAGCTCATGTAAAATTAGTAGGAAGGAAAAAAGATGTGCTAGTTAACCACTGCATCTTTCTTGGCGGGAGGATGTAAACGTTGAAGGCAGAGATAATATTACCTCCCTTGGGCATTAGACACTCAGTGGTTTGGAACACATGCCTTTGATAATCAACATCAGTATCTCTTTCATGTCACTGAACAGAAAATAGGGCCTCTTCAAAGAGACTAACTCAGAAAAGAAATTGTTAAACAGGCCTGACTGGGTTGAGCAATGCTGGAAATTAAGTACCCTGGAGGGGCAGGATTAGAAGTGAGGTCAGCACTCTCAGACAGGGCAAGGGAGTGCATTAATAGCCTTCTGTACCACTTCTGAAGTTCAGATGGCTGTCACTGAATATCTGTGCAGTTCTCTTACTTCTCCCCCTCCATATGCTGCCCTGATGATTAGCATTCTGCCTTCTTGTCATAAAATACATGAATTAGCTGGTCGCTAGGAGCTTACTGGCCTAAGCTTTTGAACTGCTATAGAGCTTCAATTACACAGCCTCACTGACTATATTTTTTTAATCCTGACTTTTTCATAATGTTAATCCACTAGTAGATACTTGTCCTTTATCTGAGATACCAAGGCCTTCAGCAAATGCAGATGAAAGAATAAGGCTTTGTTCCTTTGCCATCCAGACTCCTGTTTCATGTGTGCTTGAAATAAGGGAATTGCTTTCTAATGACTCACAGTTTTCTTTGCCTTAACCCTTGTGGAGACAAATGATTTGCTGTACACTGATGACATCATTTTTCTCCTGGATGGTAACTAGTACAAAATGAACCTTTCAGCAGAAGTAACTTTAGAAAAGCACATCTGGTTTTAGCCAGGGAATTTGAAAAGTTCTAAATAAAACTGGCCTCTCAGTAGTGGTGTGCTCTGTTATTGAAGATGCCTTGCAATGTCATGTCCCTCCATTGCTGGGCCACATGGAGACACAGAGCCCTCGCAGCCACGCACAGGGGATAAAGTACCCCAACAGCAAACTCTGCATCAGGGCTGGCGGGGCAAGGAAGGAAACAGCACTCAAATGCTTATAAGCTGCTTGCCAACCCTGAGCTCTGAGTCACGGGCAGCAGGGGATCTCTGCAACAATACTTCATTGTAAAAATTCAAAGATACCTCTTAATGAAAGCAAAAGGAAACAAGTTGTTTTGTTTAGGTAAATCAAGGTACAATCTTTCCAGCCTGTGTTCTTCAAGTCCAGATTCTTTGTTAAAGAATTTTTGTGTATGGTTTTTTCTAGCAAGGGGTTAGATTCTGTCCAGTGTAAACATGTATAAACCAATTAATTACTGCCTACACTGGCCAGAAAACTTTGTCAAGCACTTTGCTAGCAAGGCAGAGTATTTAAGCACAGATGCAGCTGGTGGACTTTGGATTCTGGTGTTGGTAGCACCTGGGAGGGTCTGTCACTGGCTGCAGAGGTCTGGGTATATGCTTCTTGAGCCGAATGCCAGCAGTTCACTTCTCAAGTTGATAAAGAAATATGGAAAAACTTGAGAGCAAATCTTCCATCATCCACTGCTCAATGTTGCTCTGGCTTAAACTGCTTTGCACATTCTGTCCCTGATGTATTCATATATATAATATCTTTCCATTCCCATTTATTTCCAGGATCAGCTTCTTACATTTTACCTTTCAGATTTCTTCAACAACCAACCCTCAAAGCTTTGCTACAGAGGACCTTGAGGCAGAAACAGACATTTTTCCAAATAACAGCAAATTAAGCTCCTGTGAGGCTCACAAATTTGGTGCTGTTTCAGGTGAACTAGAGATCAGAGCCCGGTAAGCAGGGCTCTCCCAAGGCTGCATGAAAATGCCACATGCATAAATGACTCCAACACATTTCCTGTGTGCCCAGCCAGCAGGAGTGCCAAGGAAAACAGGAGAGATTAAAACTATCTGCAACAACAGACCGCAGGACTGCCTTCCCACAGCTTCTGCTGCCTCTTTGGGAATTAAATAACATTGGGGAGGGGTCTGGCTGGTGAGCCAGCATACCCCAAACACATCCAGGCCTGTCTCTGCATCAGCTCCACCCAGACTACATAGGGAGCCTTACTTGTGCCCTGGCACAATTGCTGTAGAAGACCCATTGAGCCAGGAAACAAGACAGCATCTGTGGCAGAACTCCTCTCTCACAGCAAAAAACTCCCTGCATGGCTATGCTCATAATTTAAACTAATACCTGCTTCCTTGCACAGATATGTATCTCTGAAGAGATCTTCTCTCTAAAAGATCTCCAAGAATTTCACAGGCAGTTAAATTTTATGGTATCTTTTTGAGGGAGGTACTGTTGTGTGTGAGTATTGGTTTAAAGTAGAAGGAACAGAGGCGTGACGAAATTAAGTATCTCTCTCTGAAAGCCAGAATGGAATCAGAAACAGACTGATCCCAAATCTCCAGTGTGTGCCATTGCACGCTCATTTCTCCATGATGCAACTCAGGAGATCAGATAACCCAAACATGAAGGCTATTTTAAATCGCCCAATGTGGATGAAGTTTGTTATCCATATTGAGTATCTAGACCTATTCAGATCCACTGGGCTGTCACCCTCTCAGCTGGTATCTAGTTCCATGAGGTCAGCAGAACTCTAAGCTGTAGGGTGTTTTTGTTTTTAAAAAGGGTAAAAAGGCATATGTCAAACTCATTCAAAGATCAGCAAAACTCTTTGGATATTTCCCTCTTACTTCTACAGAAAGGATACAGTGCATCCCAATGCAGCCTTGACATGAGATTTAGTGGTCTGTTTATGCCGTGTTTCAGAGTTTGTATGGGTTTTGTCTAAATGGCTGCGAACCAGTGAATTTAAATCCAAATGAACTCTCACTATTGTTTGCTTAACTGAGAGACATTTGCTGAAAGTCTGGAAGAGTAAGGGGAGGCAGTGTGCTCAAACTATCTTTCCTTTTCTGCTGCACAGAGAAAACATTGGGACACTACTGTTTGCTTCTTTTTGATCCTACTTCAGCCAGTAATATCAAAAGATGCAGCTTCAAGGCAACAAACTGGATATGTACGCTTAGGACAGTAACATGGGTTCAACAGCACCAATAAAAAGAGTGCAATTAAGAGGGAGCTTGATTTATGAAACATAGACCAATTAAACCTGAAATACACAGACACATAAGAAGGCATTTCAGTACTATCATTACTCCTTGTAAGGACGGGTTAAAAACATTTTTTTAAATTTGTTTTAAAGCAGCAAATCCATAGAATTGAAAGCTACATTCCTCTTCATGGTGCACTTGTTACTACAAACAATACCTGTCTTGTAAAGGGGTCTCTGTTGACAATGACGGGCCTGAATAAACACTCAGCTGGCACATAGGTTTCCATTAGCTCAAGTTTATGACTTGTCATGCTTCTCCAGCTGTCATTTGTCACTGTGCTTTGCACAAGATCAGCAAACACTATTCTCCCACAAACTTTCCCCTATTTCTTTCTTACGAGGGAAAGAAGGAGAAAAATGAGAGGTGGGTGGTGGGTAAAAGGACCACATAATCGCTTCTTCTGCAGGGCATTTAAGCTTTGCCTTGAAGAGCAGCTTCAAGTCTTTTGTCCTTCAGCCTGGCTGTGCAGCTGTCTGTGGCGTAGCAGTCCTGGCATAAGGCTGCATTCAGAAACTGCACAATGAAGCCAGAGCCCCAGAGTAAAGCACAGCCAAACTGAAGGGTTGTTTCAGTAGCACTTAACTGCCCACAGAGCCTTGGTGCTACTGACAGATCTGCAAGCCAAGCAGTAGTCAGAAATCATCTGTTTTCAGCTTTCGCTGACCTTAAAGATATAAGGAAATTTCTTTGTTCATGCTGGGCTACTGAGTGCTTGTGCATATTCCTCATAGGGACAGGCTGATTCAAAGGCTGGGCACATCAGGCAACTCTCAGTATACACAAATGGCATGCACCTACAAACCACACAAACAAAAAATGCAAAATATTTAAGGATTTTGGCACAAACCCCACACCTAAATACAATATGGTCCGCTCAGTGGCATGTTCACAAACGTGCTCCAGAGACTGATGCTCGCACAAAGCAAACCTTGAGCTCAGGCTATGGGCTCATGATCAATATCACATGAGGAGTCGTAGGACACTTTGTCATTGCTCCCCCCACAACAAATGCTGCCCTCAGCTCAGTCTGGTTCCAGTTTAGAAAGCAGCAATATTTGGTGAGTCAAAGTGACCTCAACTTCATTGAAACTCTCTGCTTGCTATTAAACAGCCAGCAGGGATTTAGAGGAATAGCAGGAACCAGATGGGAAAGCACCAGGACTGAGGACAGTGAAGCTACAGATCCAAAGGTCATTACTGCTCCATAGGGAATGCCTGAGCCACATGTGTGCTAGTCCAGCCCCTGGGCTAAATAGTGGCTGCAGAGCTTGGCACCCTGGGGAGAAAACCCGCTTTACTTCCCAGCTTACAGACGGCTCCAGCCCTCCTCTGACTGCATCTGCTGTGATGGGCATTTAACCAGCAAAAACACCTGGAAGTCAGGCTGTGCATGGTTGTTTTTATGAGGAGGGGTGAGGGGTTAAGCAGCAAAGCAGAGACGGAAAAGCAGATGACAAGCCAGTTTTGTGGCCCCATCCTACTCTGCCAGTGCCTGTCTGGCAGCCAGAGCTGCCACCTCCCCACAAAGCCCAGGTGGCTACTTACCTGCAGGTCCCAATCCCTCCAAGCTGCCTGCAAGACGTACGTCAGGGCTAGGGAAAGGGCACAGCAGCAGTGATCACCCTGGCAGAATGGCTTTTTAGAAAGGATGGGAAAAATCAGACTGTTCATTTGCACTGCTGCTTTCTTTGCTGTTAAGCAAGGCAGATTTGGGCATTTTCCTAGGGGAACATTTACCAGCTGGTGCCACTGCCAAACATCTATTAAACAAGTAAGACCAAGCACCAGGCAGACAGCACAGGGATGGGTTTCACACCTTGCTGCCCCAAGGGCTGAAGCTGTGGACCACTGTGCCCACAAGTCCAGGGCCTCCCACCACCTGCTCTCACCCAGCTACCACATGCCACCACCAGCTCCCAGTGCTCCACTTGAGCGAGCATGAGGGAGACCCACAGATGGATTTATCCATACAAACAAGTTACACTTTTTCACAATGATGTCACCTGACTACAACAGTGGTTGTTAAAACAGCACTGAAAGCTGTTTCCATACTGTCCTGCTGCCTTTTCTTCTCTACCACCAATTATCCTCTCTGCCAAAGCATGCATCCAAATGTGTGCAAATGATGAAACAGCTGGCACCCTGCAAAGACCTTGCCCTCAAGGGCAAAGTGGCCCTGATAAGGAATGCTAGGAAATCCCAAGATAAATCTTAGAAAGTAGCCTTCAAGCAGGATTTGGTGCCACAGCCTCTGTTCATCCTTAGATGTTATTGCCCATTTGAGCAGGACGAGTATCAACACAGGGGGTGGCAGACCTTTGTCATGCACCAGGAATGTTAACATCCTCCAGATTTAAACGGCGCCATCTGAAGAGCAGTTAATGTTCTGAACTTAATTTTTCATGTGTACATCATGAGGTCCTAATAAAAATGTTGAAGAACTGTCTTTGTTGTCCTCTGATCCCAACAGGACTCCCTTCTCCCTTGGCATTTCTCATCATTGTTGTCTGTAGACAACAAGGTTGTTGTTGAGGTTATGGTACCAGCTTCACAAAGTGAAAAGGATATTTTAAAACAAGAAAAAAGAAAAACAAAAAGACAGAACAAAACCCAAAAACAAAACCAGAGAGAGGACTGGGGGGGAGGAAAGGGGGGGGGAAACCAGAAATGTGCCAGGAAGCAATATAAAAAGAATCAGGGACTTTTGATGTTTCTTCTTCCCCTCCTCCTTCATTCTTGGGTGAATTATAGGGCGTAGCATAGTATTTTCAAAGCATCTCTTACAAACTTTATTTAGTTCAGTGATTCACATTTCCCGAGCAAGGTTAACCAAAGGGAGGAATGTTTCTCCCCTTGCCCCAGGCTGTTCCCCAACTTTCAGCTAAATTGTATCACGTTGTTAAAAATAATTGTCAGAAAGGAACCTTTCCTGAACTTCTCCAAAGGCATTGTTTTTCCCAACAGTGTGCAGGGGGGTTCATTACTTATTAATTTTAGAGAGTGATTTTAAAGTACCTTGCACAATAAGAATCCTCAAACTTGGATAAAACAGATGCACATAGTTAAGACTGAGAATGTCATGATCATTGCCCACCAGAGCTTATCATCTTATTCCTAACACAGAACCCTAGTGTGAAAAGCAAAAAGTTATGCATATAATTAGTTGACTTTCTCCTAGACAAAGTTCAGCACTCCCGAGTGAAAACTGGAGCTGAGATCAGAAGCACAAAAAAAGACATCAGAGCTTATCTGAGACTTCTAGGCATACACATACACTGCCTGAATCCACATGCTCCAGCAACCCACCTAAGCAGCATAGGCTGCAAAGCTGATGCTGTGCTTGGGGAATACCTCACTGTGACCACTAGGACCATAAAAGTGCCAGAGCACTGAACCCTCACATCAGCTGGCAGGATTTATTTCTTCTATTTCCCATGTAATACCTTGCACTGCACTTTTTGTACAGTACTTGCTGTTGGACTCCCAGCTTATGATCCCAGCTGACCCCAGAATTCTCGCAAGAGGGCTTGCAGTCATTTACTTCATCAGTTCAGTCCAGTCTCTGCCCTTTTCACCCCTTCTGGCTACACATTAGAGGGAACAGCAGCAGCTATATCAGGGCTGTGAACAGGAGAGTGAACATACCGAGGAACAGGAGCAGGAAAGTGATCCAGGAGACTGAACATATGTATGGAAGTTTGGGGGAAAAGCCAGATACTCAGTTAAAGCAACAAAAAAGCTGAGTGCATAGGGCATGACAAGGAAAGCAGTCAAGCCAATAAAAGAAAAAGGTTTGAGAAATCCAGTATCCTTTAAAGGATATCTAAATACTTAAAAAAAAAAAATAAAAATAGAGTGACATCAGCATAGGAAAATTTTACCCTTTCCTGCTTCCTTTTCACTGACTCAAAGAGAAGCTTCTGCTGTCTTCACAAGAAGCAACTATAAGGTCAGATCTGCTTGAAGGGAGAGGAGAGCCTCTGGTTTCTTTCCAAAAAGCCATCTATTTTAGATTCATGAAAGGTCAAGAAGAATAAATTGCAGTGGATACTCTTCCTGGGTAGCCAAAGATATTTCCAAGCAGAAACATGATGTTATAAAGAAATAAACAAGTAAGTATAAGGAGGCTGAAGAGAACCCCAACCCTCAAACATTTCTGACTGCAGAATGGTATTGCTGTCACATATGCTCATGGAGTAAAATTACTTTTAATTTGGGGTTGAGGGGGAAGGAGGCAGAAATGGTAGCTGTGACTTAGATAAGCATAGAGGCTCACTTTTGGGAGATAGTTACACATCAGAAGAAACATCCCAGCACTGAATGAAACCCTGAGAGCATGGCTTAGTCTTGATCATCTGTTGCAATTCGTTATACAACAAAGGAAATTTTTATCAGCCATAAAACCTGTAACTTTGCTGGAAAATGCGGAATGCACACAGTAATATATGCAGTCTGCTACCTAGAGTAAATGGCGTCTATTTAGGCCCTTCACCCCTGATCTGCATGCTCTAACAGCAACATGTTTAGTTGTTTGGATGCTTTTATTCCCACATGGCTTCCTTCAAGTAGGTACATATATCTCCATTTCACCAAGTAATGGAGAAAAAAAGCAAAGGATACCTGAGGGACACTGCTTAGATTGTAAACCAGAAATATTAGGCTTCTTTTTGTGGGCTTAATCCACTACTAATTGTTTAGAATATTCTGCAGCCAACAGAAATTAATGAGACACGCAGATACTACAAAGGGCAAGTAATACTGGATAGATTTATATTATTGCCTACTGCTACCCCTTGTACTAAGCCAGCCTACCAGGACCTGGAAACAGCATTGCTGTGTCTCCAGAAAACATTGTTTATCTACTTGTGCCTAACATTGAGCTGGATTTTGATTTGGGCCAGCACAGTTTCTAAGAAGCCCTGCAGGATTCTACATTTATGGAGGACGTCTACTGGGCACCTGAAAGTGGTCTGTGTCCAAGGAGGCCAAAGCCCCCCTGATACAAGCACTGGGAGATGGAAACAGGCTTTCTGGTTTGTCCTTACGCAGATCTCAACACCAGGCATCACAGTCAGAGCTATAATTTCCTTCATCCTAGTGCCATACCAAAGCAGTAACAACTGTCTTGTTGAGTTTCTAGGTAATGAGGTTGCACTTTTCTCTAATTGCCATGATCACTGACAGTTTATGTTAATCAAGTGACACTAACATAAAGTGATGGGCTGCCAGACTAGAAAGCATTTTATCCCCAGCTGTTTCTGACATGTTTGTGTGCACAGATCAGTTTACTATTAAGGAGGACAAATAATGACCCATCTCCAATTTGAGGCTGGATCCTTTAAGTAATAAATTGAAAGCCAATGTTTAAACAAAGAGACACAACGACAAATTCAGCTTGACACTCTCCAGAAAAAGGGTCGTTAGACAGTAGAGGCCAGACAATCTTAATCTTCCCCCTAGGAGCTTTCTGCTATACTTTAAAGAGTATTGAAGGTATCATTTGTCTTTACTCACCTCAGTTCCCATCAATATAAGGGTCTGAATAAGTCAGGCCAGTTACTGGATATAGGTGCATAATGGCTGTACACATGCCTTTTTTTCCCTTGCTAACCACCACACAGACATGTAGCCTGGGATACAGCCCACCAAGCAACATGCCATGCATCAAAGGATACATTTTGCACACCAGGTCCCAGTGTAGGGAAAAGGCTGTGATGCTGCACCAAAACCTGGGGGACAGGATGTGTACTTCAGATCCTTAGTGGAGACCTTTCATCACTGATTCACTGGAATCAGCATGATTCAAGGGCTATGGCATCCCAGACCACCACAGTCTCCTCCACCATCATTTGGGAATGATGGATGTGGAATACCACTGAAGGTTTTCATAAAGCCATCTCCCTTCCTCTACTCACCATAATCCTGGGGCATAATCCTAAAGAATGGAATAGGATTTCAGTGGGTAATATAATGTTGCCGCATGTTTTTCCCTATTGATTTGTAGATAAACTACTAGCATCTGAACTGCTAAATGCTTGGGCATAAATAGAATCCTTCACTTTGAAGACTACTTCCTATTTTCTCCACCCCCTGAAGCTTTCTGTCAACACTGATAACTCCCATCTAGGACAGGAAAGCATTAAAAGTGTTTCCACTTAATGGCAATCAAATTATTTTTTAAGAGCTTGTAAAACCCGAACAGCTTTTTTTCCATTACACTCTCCCAGCAAAAGCCAGTAATGCTGCCAGATAGACAAGAAAGAACAGTTACACCCTATGGAAAAAAGCATTTGAAAGATGGACTTCCCCTAAAGAGAATTCAAAAGCAGATGATGGTTGCATAGAGAAAGCAGGGAAACAAAACAAATTAATAATATATATTCTCCTAGAGTTATGGTTCTGCTGCAAAAAATGCAGAAGGGGATGGGAATTCACAGTGTGTCAACTTAATGAAGTCACATTGATGGAGTAAATGCTGGGTACATAACTGAAGGTCTTATTTTAGGATATATTCAGAAGCTTCTTGCTGTCCTAACATGTAGTTCTTACAGCTTTCCCTTTTCTCCTCTATGCTTCAAACTAGGAACCTACAGTCAGCTGCCAGAGTGAATGGAAAACACTCATTCATTCCAGAGTGCACAGCTGTATGCAAATATTCCTGTTAAAATCCCACTCTCAAATGTAACCTTTCAGCAGTCCTACAGGCCAATACATTCAGTCCATTCTAAACTGCAAAAACTAATGAGAAAATGCTCCCACAATCTGTGTCTGACCCTGAAGTAGAAGAGCTTGGTTAACCACATGAACCTTTAATTTGCAAATGCAGAATCCTCCCTGCCAGATGCTGTTGCTTCTGACAAAGCTCATCCTCAAAAGCAGCAAACATATGCAGCACTGGTGTGCTGCAGAGGCAGGTGAACAGGTTAGCATTTTACATACTTAAAAAGAGAAGTTTTGATTTTTAGTTTTGTTTTGTTTAAATCTTTAGGCATTTTCAGAGCAATAGATGCACAGATTGAGCAATTCCTATTAGGACAATTGCACCTACAACTGTCTGGGTTTTTATCAGCCTGCTTCACTGCAACACAACTACGAAGTTCATGTATAGGAACAGACGAGCAAGGGACAAACCTTGTCACTTTTTGGTGAGGAATTCAGGCATGTATTTAATTGCCAGCTTGTTCTGACTGTTCATGTGAAGAACAAAGGCATGAGCTGAAGTGCCTTGCATAACTCGGCCACAGAGCACTGTAACAAGCATTATGGGAGCTCAAAGACAAAGGTTCAAATTAAGGTTTTAATTTTAAAAGCCTAAGCAGAGATTAGTTTGATGAGAAAATGAGGGCTGCCATGCCTAAATGAGCACATCTGTTCAACTTTATTTTTAACAGGACAAAGGCCCTTTTCTCTGAGGCCAAGATACTACGTCTTTAATCTTTTTCCATATTTCTCATGTTTATCGCGTACAGGCTATGGTGTATCGTAAAGATGTCTTTATCACTTCTTCCTTTTGATTAAAGGCTCTGAATGATGCTAGCCAATATCAATAAAAATAACATCATCATACAGAACCTTGCAGGGAACACAGTGCTACTTTCACTAGTCCCTCTCACACAGATCATCCAGCATGCTCAGAAAAAAAGCCACGAAGAGCAAGGCTTTTCAACTACGTTATGTTTGGAGTACCATTCATCTTAGAATGAAAGCCTGGGTGATCTTTGTTTTACATTAATCACGCAGTTAAATTGCTCACATATTAGGCAGGCAGGTTGGGGGATGAGGGAGGGTGAAGAGAGAAAGAGGGAAAAAAAAGTATTGGCTCAGAGCTTCATCCTAAACAGAAACCAAATGTTAGCCACTTTTGAAGTACTGTAAACTTTTAAAATGTTTGAGTCAAAGGGAACAGTGAAAGAAATTAGTCTTACCATTCAATGATCATCAAACTAAAAATCAGCCCAACAGGTAAGCATATATAAATAGAAATATATGTTATGGTAGAGATATATCATCCGTGTGAAAGGTGAGACTGTAGCTAACCAAAAAAATCCCATAAGAGGCATTGATTGCCAAGCAGCCAAGTTATTACAGGCAATTGGTATGTATATGGGACACAATGATAATAAGGACATTTTGTTGTCCTAAAATAATTTCCCACAATTGTTATTCCCTTTAATAGTGCTCAGAAGGATTACAAAATCCTAGTTTCATGTCATTCTACAACAGACTAATGTTTTCCCATAAATTATAGCAGATTTCAAGGGAAAACAATTAATGGTAACAGAATCAAAGACATATGAAAGCTTTCTGATTTAAAGTAATATTGCACATTTTAAAGTAGCTGGTTTTAATCAGCTTATCCCTAAGGCCATTAAAGGTACTTATTGAAGGTACATTTCCACACACATTGTAGAGAACTTGTGCATTCAAGGTTATAAAATTGTAATTAACAGCACAATTGTTTGTAAATTGGCTGAACACTCAATAAAAGCAGATTTTGTAAATAGTCCGAAGGTGACATTTCTGTCCTCTGCTGTCATGAGCAAGTGCTGAAGAAAAGCCACACTATAACAATATCCTTACTACAAACATCCCCATCACACATGAACCATCAATCCAAAACCTTGTCTCAGCCACAAGAAGGTGAGCCTTCATTTTTGTGTGAGAATTTTCCTCTTACTAACTTACCCTAATATCCCAGTTTCATTCCTCATTAATGCTCTTCACACAGGTACCAACCAATAAAAGGACTTTGTTCAATATTTCGGCCTGTCAGTTTTGTGCACATCTTGAAGTAACTAAAATTAGTTTGTGCATATACATGTCTAGTCAGATGACTAAATAAAATGTCCTTGAGTTCATAAAACGTCACAGATTGTTCCTCTATAGAGATTGAAGAAAAAAAGATAAAAAGTACAAATAAAGTCAATCAAATGCTAAGAATTCTGATTTTGAACATGTTTGAGCAAGACAGAATGAAGCATTTGACCTACTTTTGATCACTCGCTTTCACAAAGTGTTTCAACCAGGCATCCAAGATGCGCACACTGTTGATTTTTTGAGCAGTTACAAATCAAAACGTGTGAAGCTGAAGTGCAATCAGTTGTGTTGAGGTTAATAAAATGTCCTGGACTGGAATCCCTTCAACATATCTGGTTTGAAGACTTCTGTACATATGTTTGCTTCGGATGTATTTGAGGTTGGAGTTCATAAATGAACAAAATTGCCAGTAGATCTGCTTGGCCTCTTGCTATTTTGAGGCTTTTGGAATCCATTCATGACATTGGGATCTGCACAGTTTGTCATGTTCATAGCACAGAATCACTGGCAAAATAAAAGTAATAATAAAAAAGAAAATGAAAGCCCTGAGCATGCCTGAGTAGAAGCTGCATAGAAACATGATTTGCCTTTTCTTCGATGGAGTAGTGTCAGAGTTTTCAGTTTTGAATTAGCAGCATGGTACATTCCAGCTAAACAAAAGGTATTTTCTGTTTTGAGATCTCTTTTAACTGGCATATGTGGCCTAAATCCAGCTTTTCAGAGGCAAGCGCTTATTTTCAGTGCCCCCTTACCTGAACGATCAGCACATTGTTCCTGCAAAGATGCTGGTGTTCCAGAACCATCCCCATGCTCTGTCAGGTTTCCAGAGCCTTAGACTGTATCTCTAAACCCTGCTTCCTGCCTGAAAGTCTCAGTTATAAATTGTAGCAAGAAGACACCACATACGGAGAGGGAAGATAGTGAAACAAAATGAATGGCACAGGGTAAAATATCTCTGATGCCTATGATTAAAACTGTGTACGTTGCAACGCAGACAGGAAAAGGGTGTTTTTTAAAATAATATCGGAACCTCAGGAAAGAAAAAAAACAAACCAAAAGCAACCAAACCAAAGAAACAACCGATCTTTTTGTGTGACTGACAATGAGCTACGATGCAGAGCTCTTTTTTTCACCCCTTGATTTATTCCTTTAAACACTTTCTGTCCAACAGACTGAAAACTGAACAAGTAGATTTCATCATCTCACAAATGTCCATAGGGCTATGCACTGGCACCTGCCAAAAGGTTTGTTATAAAACTATAGATTTAGATTTCCCTGTTAAATTGTTCACGGTTAGCTTTTACATGGGCAGCAGAAGAGAGCACAACCAGATCTCTCTCTTTCCAGAGCAAACACTGCTTATTCTGCTTCAGATCCAGCCCAGATCATTCATGAAGGCCCTGAGGTTAGCACAGGGAGTATCCTTATGCTTTTACAACCTCTCTGCCATGAAAGATGAGAAATTCCTCCTTTAACAAGGAAGAGTTGCTTGATTTATAGCTTCTGAAGATATCTTCTTGTTAAAGAAGATGTATTTGCAGCTCCAGACAGAAATGAGCTGTTTGGAGCAAGGGATCAACTTGCTTCAAGAAAGAGACCTGAAGACCTCACAGATCAGAGCCACACTTTATATTTTGAAAGCATGTGTCTCTTAAGAAGCTGACAAACTCTGCAGGTTTTTGAGTGCTCCTAAATATTGATGTAGTAAGTGGTCTCACATTCAACTGGCCAAGAAGCTTTAGAGAACTGAGATTTCTTCTCAGCTACGGATTTTGCATCATGAGGTAGACCTTTATCAGTTCTAACTGAAGGATTTCTGTGCTCCAGATACCATGGTATGCTCTTATAAAGAACAAGATGACTCTTCAGGACTTCAGCAGAAGCATCCCTTCGTCCCCAGTAAACATGGCTTTTTCAGAGTCTGTCACCTGATTGCTGCATGTCCCAGCTGGGCTTCTCACTTGGGACAGTGCCTGCTGTACAGCCTAATTTTCTGATATGAGGGAAGAAGGTAGCTTTCATAGCTAAAGGGCACTTATGGAGTGACCATGGAGAATTAAATAAAGAGGAAGGCAAGCAGCTACAAGAGCCTGGATGTAGATCCTTAGGACTGGGGTACTCAGCACGGACGGGGAAAAGGCTCTTGGCAGTGAGAAACTCCCTACTGTCAGAAATTAGAGAGTAACCTAAACACGTCATAAGTAGGGCGATGCAATACCCCCCCTCTGTGTGCATAAATTTTGGCTAACCTCCTGTGATCTGCTGCAGTAGCCCTGCACAAGCTGTTTACCATATCTGCGCCCCAATTCACCCTTCTGCTAAACCAGGATAAAATTACTTGCTTACCAATTGCCACAAGAAAGCAGCATCCTAGAAAAATATCAAGATAGACTTAACCGGGCTTATAAATTACTTTGATATTCCCAGATGAAAGTTCCCTGTAAGTATAAAGTTTTATTATTATTTCAGCTGTTCCCTTCCATAGTACAATTGCCAAAAATAGGCTTTAGAAAAGCCTCAGATTAACCAGAATGCTTTTCTTGTTAATGACTAACAAAACATTATACTTCTCACATATGGGACGCAAGCATTTGATTTCAGTTTAGTGCATCAGCATTTAAGAATGAAAGTAAGTATCACTCCATGTCTTGCTCAAACCTGACATAACTTTCTCTCTTAGAAAATATGCTTTGGGGACAGTCCGGCTGTGCTTGTTTGCAACTTACAGAATTTCAAATATAATTTATAGAGAGACTGACCTGAGGTCAATGATTATTACCATCTTGAAGAAGTGATTGTGAGCCGGGAATAGCTCCCACTTTAATAATTTCATTTGCTCTCCAAAGCAAAATAGAAATAGTTTGTAGTGAAAAATGTGTCTTCCAGTGTAAGCATCCAATGTCAAAAGAAATTGTAAGATTAAAAATGATAGCTTTCAGCTGTTGCTCAGTAAGTAGTCAATGTTTCTTCTCATGTGGAAAGCTGATACTCCCTCTTCAGGGGAATTTAAATGAACAAATTCAGAATAGAAGAGTACCAGAGACTTAATGAGACTGCAGCCAGCCCTATGATTCTCTCCGTAGGAGATGTTTAACTTCTTGCTCTCTACCCACAACTGCCACATGTGGGTTGTGCCTGAAGTGGCCATTATTAATGTATGCTGGAACCTGCCATGGGGAAGATTGGTGAAAGGACTTGATTATATGTATATAGAACGGACTTATCCCAATGCCATAGCTCAAATGCAAAGTAAACCAAGAAGGATCAACCAATATTTAATAAAAAGCAGGAGGAGGAAATTCAGAATAACTTTTGCCATTCTGCCTGGAGAATATCCATGAGCTGTGGTTAGAAACAAAAGAGTTTGGCAACAATTTACTAGTATTTTTCAAAACCACATCAGATGGAAAATCCAGAACTACAGAAATGCTGGGGTCAGTCCTGGACTTCAATATGCCCATATTGGATTAATGCAAATAAGTCTATAGACAGCAGAGCAAAATTTCCTACATATATTCATAACACATGGTGTGTAAGCACCTGGAAAGAACCAAAAAAAGGAAGGTTGCCATTTTCTATTTTGGTTAGGAGGATGGGACTTCTAACACAAAGGCCTTCCTCTGCTTTGAAATGGAGGAGGTGTTTAGACCGGTGACCTTTCAGTACTTTCTCTGCTTGGTTGGTTGGCAACACTACCACTTTCCCACAGTTTAATAAAGCCATTTAAGGGCCAAATTCTAATCTCTGTTTCTCTCAGCCTGCGCTCTTCCCTTCCCCATCCCATGGGACTGGGAAGAAGATCTGCAATGTACCCAGCTGGGACTAAGGACAGCGCAGCATTGGAGATGAGGACCTACACTGGGATTAGTCAGAATCTGGACTTAAGACAGAAAAACATGAAACATCCTTCCAACCCTCCTGCTGCCACCAGAGCTAGGGTCTTTTCTTGTAATACAGCAACTCATCAGCAAGCAATCTGCTCAAAAGTACCACACATGTATTGAGTGCTAAAAGGATCCACTGTCTGCAGGATTGATTGGTTGGCTTTCTTTAAACTATCTCTCACATTGCCTAAACGCAAGATACAGACCACAAGCAGTGTTGTGTGTTTATGTTTGGTTAGAGCTGCCTGCTTATAAAGGATACTTGCTTTGTTGCTGGAAATTTGCGTGTGAGATGCACCAGCACATCATGTTTTTCTATTTGTAGTCACATCTGGCCTAGCTAAACACATTGCGCAGTGCGTGATGCAGACAGGTAGCAGTGTGTTGGAAAATGCACCCCGTCTCTAGGAACAGCACCCTGACCCTGCTCTTCACCATCCCAGAAATGGATTGTGCTGCTCAGGAGAAGAATTGCCAACTCTCATCTGAGCTTCAGGGGCTGTTAGAAGGAATGGGCTTTCCTTGTCCAGCCCCTTCAGAGGTTAAGGGCAAAGGCTGAAAAAACTACTCTACTCCTACGCATGCAAACCCCAGAAGGCCTAGGGATGTAACAGGGAGTACTACTGCCCCATGCCTCAGTGTTATAAATAGCCTTAGGGCTATTATATAAATAAATATAAAGCACACTGGCCATGTGCTTCAACATATGAAAAGATCAAAAAATTAGTGAACATTCACATTAGCAGCATTCAATGCAGCACTTTTGTGAGGTGTTTTTTACTGTTGCACTATGGAAAGACTGTGGATATTCTGGAGGTTCAGTCCCTTAGGTCCCACCATGCTGTGTGTCCATAGAGCGCTGCTGGGCACATCAGAGATGCAGTGCCGTTGGCTTGAAAGGGTCAACAGGCCAGGGTCTGGCCTGCTGACAGGTTCTGTGTGTGTGAAAACCAGTGTCATCAAAGCATGAACCCCCCCAAACCAGCTGCAAGTCAGAGGGAGGAGAGATGCAAAGATGGGAAGTTCATGGCTCATGTCCTGCTATCAGTTCTGTTGATCACTAGGTATCTTTCATTGAAATCATCTGGACTACCTCACATGTCCACTAACAGAAAAAAAACAAATTGGCTTCTGGCACAGGATACCTTTCCACTTCAGTTTAGTTCTTCTGTCACACTGGTGCATATTAAATGGCCCTAATCGGTGGAAAAAGCGCTACTTTCTGAAGGAGGCTGTAGTTGTGCACTCTTCTTCCCTTTTGTCCTCAATCTCATTCTCAGACTTCATACACAAATTTGAGAATACACTTACTCTAGAAAGATCTGTGGAGCTTTACAGAGAAACTAACCACCAGCAGCTTGACCTGTGATTGCATTCACCTGGAAGAATAAAAAAAAACCATGTTGTAACTAAATTATTTATTTATCCCCAGGAATCTGTTTAGGCTCAAACACCTGCAGCCCAGCTGACTGATGCCATGCTGCTCCCCCCAGAAACTCATGATGGGATGACATTGCCCACACAGAGCTCTGCAGCCCCTGCTCCAGAGGCTGTCACACCCACACTTGGACCTCTGCTTCCAGAAAACACAGTCTGAAGCTAGCCCCTTCACACTTATCTTTTCAAACACATCCACTGCCTTTTCCTTTTTTACGCAGCATAGAGATGTTCCTGGTGCCACATTCCGCCAGCTTCACACGAACTGAGCAAAAAGTGACCTCATGAGTAAACTACAAATGGCAGCTGGGTTATCTGAAGAACAAGAAACAGATTTTAAGGGAATCCCACTGGGAAAGAGGTGTTTTAGTGACTTCCGATGCACAAACCAGGGGATGTGCGCAGTGTGAATGACGGTATCACAGTCAGGCTGCCATGGCTAAATAAAAATAAAATTGAACATTTTACTCCACACAAAAGTCTCTGCTATTAGCAAACAAGCATCTTGATTGAGCTGGTGAGATACAGCGCTAAGATGCAGAGATCTCCAGTCTGTAAGTTTGCATGCCAAGGCTGTCTTCTAAAACACATGAAGTAGTTCCCCAAACCCTCACATCTCAACTACAGCTAAATACAACACGATTCTCACAGTGTCACCAGTAAAAACCCTGCTTTAAGACAAAGACGAATGGAAGGAGTAAGGAGAAAAAAAAAAAAAAGAAAAAGAAAAAAAAACCAGCACACGATACAAAGCCTAGCACATTTTTTGTTTTGACATCACCATATCATGATGTTGCATCTCCACCCCAACACACTTGGGCAAGGTGGTGGGGTAACCCCAAGCAGCTTCTGAAGCCATGTTCAAACTGACTCTGCACTCCCATTAGTAACAGAAAGGGTCACAAATTCTGGCCTTGGAAGCATGGAGGCATTTTAAGTGACAGCTATCACATTTTGGCTCAGATACAAGCAACTGTGTTAACCAGAGAACAATCCAGACTTGTTTTTACCCAAGTGTCAGTGACAGTCTGGATTAACCCAAAAGCAATATTCGAGTTTCCTTGTTTTGAATGATATTACTGAGGACACTAAAAAAGTTAATAATTTTACCATCAAGAAGTTAAGCAGCATCTTTTTAATATCCCAATTTGTACATAAATCTCACTGTAGTGAGTGACCAGAAAAAAACCAAACACAAAACATGGGACTCAGACCCCGCTGAGTGCTTTGAGCTAACTACAGACAAACACAGCAGGCTGCAGATTTCTTTGGGAAAAGTCAGGAAGTTTGTTATTTTTATAAAAGGCAGCGCTGAAGAAAGGAACAGCAGCAGAGTGAGAGATACGAATGGTATCCTGTCACTAATAGCTGAGCAATGGGGTTGGACATGTTGATATTCAGAAGATGCATACAATATGCCTGCATAGCAGAGGCCCTGAAATATAAGGAGTGGACATTTTAGATGAAGCAGAGGAAGAGGCAAGATTCAAAGTAAGGCAGTGGGAAGATGATTTTAGCTGTGCTCAAAGCAGTAATTGGACACCCACTCATCTTAGTCATACATTACCCAGAAGAAGAATTAAGAGCTATTTAAGTAGAAAGTAACAGCCATCCAGAAGAGTATGATCCTATTGCCTGAAGGCAGGGGCTCAGCATTCAGCAGGTGTATATCTGCTTTCAATAAGTTTGTTTCAGTGAGCTTCACCACAGTAAGAATATGGCTGCACACCTCTATGTATAGTGACCACAGATATTTTATTCTTCCCATACCATTCCCAGTTAGAGGCAGAAGCAGTCTGCTGCTTCCCTTCACAAGGTCCTTGAACCCTACAGCTGCCTGAAAGACAAACCTGAAAAGCACAGAAATTGGTGCTTGCTCCATCATCAAGCATCAGGTCCTCCAGAAGCTTCCTAACCCCAAACTTGCTCTTTCTCCCTATTCCAAATGCTAAGCACCTGAATCACTGATGCCAGGCACCTGACCAAAATACAGGAAATTTGAACATATGCAATGGTGCACTGAGCCAAGGCAGAGCTGGGTTTTATGACAGTCAAAGCCAGTTTCACTTTGGCTGTTGTCATGGTTTAAGCCCTGCCACGCTGTCTCTCACTCACTCCCCCTCTTCCTCCCTCAGCTCCCGGAGGGATGGGAAGGAGAATCAAAAGAATGTAACTCCCACGGGCTGAAATAAGAACAGTCCAGTAACTAAGGCATAACACAAACCGCTGCTGCTACCACCAATGATAAAAATAAGGGAAATAACAAGGGAAAAAAATACAACCGCTCACCACCGACCGATACCCAGCCCAACTGAGCACAGATCTAGCCCTTCTGGGTAACTGCCCCCAGTTACATCCTGGGCATGATGTGCTGTGGTATGGAATACCTCTTTGGTCAGTTTGG
>WYDI02032920.1:0-20831 GCA_009867235.2 Psittacus erithacus
ACTGGATGCCTTTCTCTAAAGTAGTCCATTTGGCCGAACGGCTCGTAACATCGTCCTTGTATGGAAACCTTTCTTTCCTAAAGCAGACACCAAATCCTCCCCTTGGAGGACTGTTGTTACTATGCATATTCAGGAATTTAAGGAACAAGGAATTCACCCTAAATGCATTATGGGCTTAATTAGGTTTCCAGTAAGCACTTTTGTAATTCCTCCTCAATGCATAACACTTAAACTGGATGGTTGGGGGACAGCTGGCAGCTGTAAACATGAATCATGACAACTACAAGTAATATTGACAGTACAGTGATTTAGGTTAAGGTCATTTAAAGATAACATCTACTCTTCACTATTAAGTCACATGCAGTGCATGTGACTTAAGACACTGTTACTTTATGAGGATGGCCCAAATAAGTTTTACCTACAATTTTTTTTGTCCAACGGTTTCATTTATAAAATTTCTGGAGTTTCTGTTCTAAAACATAAGAAAGTACTACTGCACAGCCACTGTAGTTTGAAAAGCATTCTGCAAGTGAGTGTCTTGCTAGATCTAGAAAGCAGCTGAGACAGATTTGTGGTTTGTTTAAATATATCACCCTGCACCTACACAAGTTTTTCTTAAAACAGCTCTTGCCAGCCTAACACAGCCCCCCAACCCCAATACTATCACACAGCAGCTTTCCCAGATGACTACCGCTGTCCTATTGATTCTTTACCAGGGAAAAAGAGACATTGTTTTGCTAATAGTTACTCATAATAATGGAAACAACCATTAAAATAGGATTAAATATGACACTCCTACAGATCCAATAACCCTTCTTCATTTTTATTCTCAAATGAGATTAAGTGTGCTAAATGTTTGCAATGGTTTGTAGCTATTCTACCTGTACCTCAGTACTAAAGTGCTATTCTATTTTTGATCATTTTGAATGCATGCGACTAGGAGTAGGATCCAGTTACTTTTTTTTTTTTTTTTGCCTTGATAATGCAAAAGCTTATGGAGCTAAGTAAATTCATGCATATTGTAAACTTGGTCACATACATAAATGTTTGCAGGATCATACCTTAGCATATAAATTAGCACCTAATATTGTTTGCCCTTAGTCATAGCAAAATATGCTATGTGTGTAGTTTTATTTTGCTATTTTACTGTGTCAGATTCCCAAGTAGTGGAGCTGCATCAGCACAGATGGAATTAAAATATGAGCTACTCTTCTATGCAGGTGTTAAGATACCTTAGTTCCACAATACTACTTTTATTAAAAATAAGCATTCCTATACAAGTTAATAAAATGCAACTGATACTTTAAGCTCAAAATATTACATAAATTCATTGTAGCTCTTTTAAATGAATACCTGATAAAAGAATGTAATCACAGTGCATCCAGGAGGAAAACAGAAGAGTCTATTGAGTTGATAAACGTATATAGCTGCTAGATAAGGAGATGTGTTAAATTACATATTTCTGTGTACCAGACAACAATATGTTTTGTTAAACAAAGTTCTTTTATTTAAATAACTGACTGCTAAAATAATAAAAGACACTCCTGCAGTGCAACAGGTTATCACCTAATCAGCTTCCTACACACCATGCAGAATACACTTTAATAGAAGTTGGTTGTGCCTTAAAAATAAGTTTGCAGGTACTTCTGGAACCATTTCTACAGCTGGTGTTATTCATACTATAATTCTACATTTCAGTGTTAATGGCAGTCTGTTTTCTCCAAACTGCATGTGTGTCTTGTTTCCACAGACACTTTTATGATTAATCACCTTGGCACCAGCAAAATTTAAAACTAAAACACATACATTGCTCTTAAAAGGAACAAATCTTCTGGATTTCACAAATACACTTCCTCACCCCTTGGGTAAATGGTTAAGCTTTCTTCTCCTTTTTATATGCCAGTGACTCATGAATATTTGTTTTGCTTCAAAGGGCAACTTCCAACCAGAAGGTGTAAGAATACCCTCTCCACACAGAAAGAGTTTCTCTTTTTTTATTATTTTTTTCAAAAAGTGCAGATTTTAATTTCCTCAAATAAATACAGGCATTGAGTCTAAATTCTCTATGTTGTGGAGGCCGAGTATGAAATAATGCCCACTGTACTAAAGAAAGCTTTCTCTTTTAGAGAAGACTGGTGAACAGGTGCTGCCATTTTTCCATTCTACTGTTAATCAGGGAAATCCTGAGAACATCTAATAGATCAACCCCTGATACAGTACACATGATACAGTACATCCCCATCTCATGCACACGCAGAGACAGAAAACTCAGAACCCAGGAAACAAATGACAGAAATAAATACACTGCATCATCTTGATGTGGCAGTCAACAATCTGATTCTTGCAGTTGCAGCAAGAAGCATTTCTCTACAGAACATGGAAGGAGCAGAGCTGGGGAAGGATATGGAAAGAAAAACCCTCATTATAAAGGTTGAAGGTGAAGAAGCAGCAGCATATGATCATCTTTAGAGACTAGAATGGGTTGAGGTTGTGACTTACATCACCTTGAAAAGTATGGAAAGCTAAGCCTATACATATATTTTGTCATGGGACTGTGTGTGAAATAGCCAAAGCAGTCCTCACAAAAAGGCTTAGCAACCATAACTATGTGAGAAGATAACTGAAATTTATTAAGGATGCGAACTATATATGCACATTATACAAGTATGGAGATTTATCTATTCCAGTGTAATTAAAACCATGTGGAGTAATCTCATTTAGAAAAGCCAGTATATACTGTACGATTACATCAAAACCACTATCAAAAAGAAAAAGAAACTAAGGCACAGCTGACCTCATGCTAAGAAAGACTCTATTTACTCATTCACAAGATCCATAAAACAGGGAGCTGCCATCGCTTTCAGATAGTGACAGCCACCTTTGTTTTTGTTTTCCATTACAGTGTAATTCTCTACTAGATTTATCACCATTTTCCTTCTCAACACATACATGATTGCCTGTGTGCTTCCTAAATGTCTTATCCTTCATTTGAAAAACCCATGTAGTAGCTTAAGTACAAGAAGGATCTGATTATACTTTTGTAGGTCTAAGACCAGATCTTACAGGGCAAAGACATTCACTTATGAACATGAATCACTTCTACTGGCTCTAGGTAAGCTCCAGTTCACTCCCAGAGATGACAGCACACCTGTTAGATGCTAATGCACTGGACAGCAATCCTTGTCTGGGAAGACTTTACAAGCTCAGTAATCAAATCAGGATAGGAAGGAAAAAAAAAAAAAAAAAATAGTGTTTCACAAATATGACAAAACTAATCCACAGGTCACGCGTATGCAAAGGTTAGTAGAGAACATACCCTCATCTCTTGGCTTTCTAGTCCAGTAATATGATTAGCTGTAATTACAGCACACTGGCAACATGATCAGGTGTCTGGTTTTCCACTTAATAGCTGAGCATCTCCAGCTTTTTCTTTTTAGATTAAATTTTTTTTAAATTCTTTTTGATCCCATAATTTAACACCTTGATTGCAAGTTGTCAAGTTAAAGTAATCAGTCTTAATTTTTTGTAATTGTTTTGAAAGTTAGATTGAGTTTTAAATCTTAATATGTAAATACATAAAATCTTTTTACAACATATTTAATAAGCATTGTAATTTTCTGTATTTAAAATTCATTTCTCAAGCCTTTAAGCAATTATAAAGTAACTTGCAGTCATGTCACACTTACTGCATAAGGACAGGATGAGCATGCAATGGAAATATGTATAGAAATGTTTTCTTCTCTTCATCATTAACTGTTTAATTTCTGGCCTGCAGAATGTCAGACTTAAATTATTTCCTCCAAATTTTAGTGTCCCAGTTCTAAAATCTTTTATGAGCTTTTAACCTTCATCCAAAGGAGATCAACAGATTACCACACATGAAGTATTGGCATACTTCTCCCTTTGGATTGCTTCAAGTCCCTCACATTCATATACTCATACAGGCCAAAAACATTTCTAAAAAGTTATCTATTGAGACACTTGTCACACACTTCAATAGGATTTGAGGCTGGTATTTCAAGTGCATATTTTGATTGTAAATACATAAAATTTTACATATTAAACATTAGAGTTTGCATACACCTTGAAAGTCTGAACTATCTCAGTCTCTGATAGATTAGTAACTCCAAATCCACAAGATCTTTCAAGAGCCAGGTATTAATGTACGTGTTTAATTTTACCATCTGGGAAAGTTCTTGCATAGGTTGTGGGTTGTCTGGTTGTTGGGTTTGGGGTTTTCTTTTTTATTACTCCTGACCACTTTCCTTTTAAAATAATAGCAATGTATTTATTAGAAATGAGAACAAGATTTTACTGATAGAAACTACTGCTAGTTCTAACTTTTTCTTTTTTTGTTTTAAAGACATTTTGCACATTAAACAAGTAGAGTCTCATGTTTGCAGCTTCCTGTGATCTGAGAAGTTTCTTTAAGGAGTAAAACCACTGTATTTATAATTAGAAATGCACTCCAAAATGAAAAAAAACCCAAACAACAGTATCAAAGATTGCATTTACAGTGCTTACAATGAGGTAGGAATTAAGTTAAAAAGACTGGCAGAACAGCAAGGGGCTGATCAGGTCTGGTTTGTTATACATCTTCAGTGATTTTCAGCTTACTTCTCTAAGCAGGGTTAACAAGAGACAGTAGAGACACCATATTTTGCAGCTCCTTTAAAACTGAAGGACAACTTAATAAAACCCCATTTATCTTAGACTTGTGCAACATATTGTACTTCATTAACAAGTAAATGGCTTCATCCTAAAAGCATAAGCTAAAGGCTTATACAAGAGCCTGTTAACTTGAGTTTTTTAAGCCAGTTAAAAGAGTTTTGATGAACCATTATGATCCTTTACTGTGGTAAAGTGTTATCCCTCTTCTGTTAAATTTATTGGTTTAAAATCTTAATTGCTTACTGTCTCTTTGCCTTCCCTCTCCAATTAAATTAACCCCCCCACCTTCCATACTCCTATCTTTCTCTTCTTTTTGATGATTTCACAGAATTATTTCCTGTCAAGTTAAAGAAATGCTTCCACCACTGTTAATACATTAAACATCCACAAATACAATCACACAATACAAATACAGCATTGGAAGCAGCACCTTTGAAACCAATCATACAGCAATACTCAGCTCAGTTTTAGAAGCGTAGATGTGATAGATCTAAACAACCCAATGGAACAGCTGCTAGCAGTATGGACTACCAAACAGCATAATTTGCAACAAGGCATATGAATGTTTCCTCTAGCTAAATTAGGCTCTGAAACAATAGTGAGCTGTCACAGAAACCAATGGGAAACTCTAAAAGAAGTGCTCTTGAGTCCAGAAGATCACTTCCTTTAGGTCTTTCATTTCAACAGCCACAACATATTCGTTTAACTTGAAACACATTAAGTGAACAATTCCCTGTCTCTCATCACTGTTTTGGTCAAGTATATCACAAATTCAACATGCTTTTACGGTACAGTTTATTCCCTATACGCCTTTACAGATAATGGAGGTTGTGCTGGCACAAGACCACAACTCTGATGCCACTGAACACAGGAAACAAGAGCTGGTGTATACCAGAATCATACAAAAGGAAAACTGTGCAGAGCTCATGTTTAAACACAATGTTTCATAGTAAGTTTCTCTGATGCAGAATACGCATTGTAACAAACTCATCTACTGGTGCTTGGCACAAGGATTTCCTTTCTAGTGTAGAAATCACTGAAAAGGCCAAAAAGAGAAAACCAAAGATGGCATAAAATTGCTTCAGGTGGAATGAGTTCAACTTCCATTTAGTTTTGTTGGCTATTTAGCCTTACAGAACAATAAGTACTCAACTGATTAAACATGCCTTTGAAATTAATTATTGTTTTCCCAGAAGAGGAGCAATCTATGATATCCCATGAATACAGCTTAAGTCTTCAGAAGAGGTGGCAGTCTTGGTACAATGCCTCTTCAAAGCAGTTGATTACAATTATTTTTTGTTACGTTTTTCTGCTTGCTGCCTTAAAGTCTTTAAATAATAATACTGGGAAACATCTTCGCCTTTAATATGCTTCAAAGTCATTTGCAGATTAAGAATAGTTAATTTTGGACTTAAGAAAAATAACACCTATTCAGAATTAAATTCAAAGTGTTCTGGAGAAAAGCAAATAACACGCTAAATTACACTAGTGCATTTTCCTGCAGTTTACAGGTGTCAGCAGGGAGAGAAATCCAATACAGAGCTGCTGTGTAGCTCAAGTCCTGTATGTTTATTGATACAATTTCAATACCACATTGTCCAAAGGAAAAAAAAAATCTACCTTTGAAGGTTATACTATATAAGTCCTAAAATAAACAGAAATTAATAATTTGTCTCTGCTACACTGCAAGATTACAGGTGTCACCAGACCAGTTTAGGGCCCTTATTGTTTACCAGTTAAACTGATAATGAGTAGGAAAAAAAAGTGCATGGTCATTAAGTCACTGCAATGGAATTAGCAAGTTTCACATCACACTGACCCCCCATCCAGCCTCCACTCCACAATTTTTACAGTAATAATTCTTTTAACCTCAATAGAAACTTCAAATTCAGCATGATATAATTCTAAAGTATCTTAACATATGCATGCATCTTTTTCATTCCTCTTTAATGAAATACATACATGCATATAACTGTGCATGGACATGGACTACATGCGACTTCTTCCTAGATTGAAACCAACTTTAGCAGACACTATCCAAAAAGTGCTGATGGGACACTAGACAGCCAGCTTATTTTCCATCCTAAATGAAGGTAGGAAGGAGAACAAAGACGTAGTAAGTGAATCTAGAATCTGATCAGCATACTAAGCTATACAATGCAAGTGTTAGAAGTGTTACTAGAACAAATACTTTATTTCAATGTTTAAAAATATAAAACCTGAAGACTGAACTTGTCAGAACAGACAAATATTAAAGGAATTCCATTGCTTATACTGGTAGAAAGTGACTTGAGGTAGTCTTCTATTCCTACAATGGCTTGGTCTTGTTTGAAGCAGCACATTTTTGACACATTTCAAAATAAATAAATCCAAGAAAGTTCAGAAGAGAAGCAAAAAACCTCAAGGATGGGGATGAGGTGGGAAAGCCCCCAGGATATATGAAGAAAGATTAAGAGAACAAGGCATGTTCATTTTAGCAAAAGACTGAGTGTAGATTTAGCTGTCTACAGACACATAAAGGGACAATATAAAGACGAAAAAGATCAATTATTCTCATTAGCTAAAGACAACAGAAGAGGATGCAGCAGGCTTACCTGCAGGAAGGACATTTTAAGTTAAACATTTAGGAAAAAAACAAAACATCTAAGAACCCATAAGCAGGGTAGCTAAAGGCCTTTGAAAAGATGTGGGTTTGACTTAACTTGACACCCATCTATTGAGACTAACTCACAAATAATTACATGTTCTGGAATGAAGACTGGCCAAGATGTCCCACTAAGTGTGCCTTCCAAACACCAGGTACTTGTTTGCAGTATCAATACTTGCTTTAAAGAGGGGAAGTTTAAGCAGTGGTTAATATTCAGCGAATGCTGGTAAAAGAAACAATGTCAGTAAAAGGTAGACTTACTATGGATACTTCAAAACTTTCAGCAGCTCAACTGAAGAGAAAGTCTGAACCTGTAACATACCAGATATGTAAAAGAGAGAGGTCCACTATCCACAAGACACCCAAGTATACTTTATTAGCCACAATGTTAAAATAATAAATTGCTTTCACACTATTAAAAAGCTTTATTACTAGCATCAGAAACATTGCCAACATCAAAAGTACCTAATCAAACTCAGGCTCCTTATCTGCACTTAATACAACAAATTATCAGAGATTTGAAGGTTCCCTTGTTGGGAATGTTTTCAGCTGCCTCAACTTCCTTGGCAGTAGCACATAGGATGAAAATTCTTGCTGTGCAGTTGGCTTTTTTTTGTTCCAAACACTTCAAGTAAACTGGAAAGAGAGAAGAATATACCAGCTTCAAGTAGTTGTTCTAGAAAATTATTATCATTCCAGTGGCTGCATGAGCCATTAAATATAATTATATCTGGCTGCATTGGAAACTATCTGTCAGCTGCCATAGATGGGTAACTGCTTACATATATTCTCCAGCATTTGCCTACTTATAAAGGCAGGCAGAATTGTCATCTACATCCGTAGCTCCTGTTGTTCAATCAGGCAATAATGATTGTTAAGGCAATACTAAAATCACATAAACTCACATTACATGAGACAGGCTAAAAACCTCATGGCTTTCCGACCAGTTTTGTTTTACAACACAGAAGTGTTCATATCTGCTGGACATGTCTTTGAAAAAACCTCTAAGAAAACATTCAGCTACTGTTAATAAAACTTGAAGGCTCAATGCAGACCTTTAGCTGTTTTCTGATGCTGTTTTCAATAATATATCAATTCTACTTCTTCCCTGAGAAACTGGATGGTACTGTGTTGCATATCAGGGAGACAGATAGCAAGCAAATTGTAACAGGGATCCAAAGTTTGCTAAATAAGCCTTAGCAGTGGTGAGATAATTTGTTAAATTCTTTTTCTTACTGTGGGATAAGGAAGACAAGTGAGGATGGCTACTCTGAACAGCAGCAAGAATACACTGTGAAAAACAGTAACACTCCAATAAATAAATCTAAATACAGCTGAAAAGGACAACTTATTGGGAGGACTTCTTCCTTTAGCATTAAAGTATAATAAAGTCTTGATCTTAGGATATCTGTTTTCCTTTCACATATGTGTGCTATCCCCACCACCACCAAACTTGTTCTAGTCATCAGGACTGATATCGCAGCTGTATATGCAAAGAGAGGAACACAAGTTTAAATCTGTTACCCATGAAGACTCTTTTTTCCATTCAAAGTGTTTTACCAGAGAATGTACATGCAATTATTTGCGTTTGTATGCAGCATCACTCCTCAAGTAGGTCAATTTAAGACATTTGTAAATTGTTACATATGTATGTAAGCATATTTAAAGTAACACTTCAGTGCAATAGATTTGTCACTAACAACAGCAACAAAACAGTCAAAATAATGTTATTTGGACACAGAATGACTGAAATTACTTCACACAGCTACCTTGTTTTCCTCCTTTTGTTGCTCTAATGAACACTTTTTTTGCTTTGCTTACTACTACTATTCCATCATCCAGCCACCTTCAATGAAGAAAGTGAAGTAGTGAACTTACACTGCATCTTCCTCTCCCTTTGCCTTCAGATAAACTCATGCCTCCTTCAAACCGTTTTTGCTTCAGTTATCTCCACAGCGCTTCCCAAACACACTTTCTTTTGTTGAAAGCTTGGAGCTGGCTAATGTAACAAGCAGTAGGAAATTGGTTGTGCAAAATGACAACCACCAACATCTCTCTAAAGGTGAGAGGTCTCTCACACCTTCGTTTATGTTTAAGAGCCTAAGAAAAGGCTGTTTGTGCCCTAGTGAGAAGGACTACAATCAGCACACAGTGATACAGTGTAAGGACAAGATACAGATTCTGTGCCATTATTAAAGATGAGTCAACACTCTGGTTGCCCCCCTGCCTCCAATCCCCATCAAGGCTATTTTATCACTTCTGCCAAGAATAAGTCTTCCATAGTTCAGGATTTTTCTCAGACTTATTCACCAGGTTTACATTCATATATATCTCCACTGATACACAGAAACACTAGACAGACAATGCCTGCTGAATTGTTAAAATTCTCCCCTTCTCAGTAAGAAAACTGCCATTTTAAAGTAAGTACAAGTTTTCATCATGAGCAAGTTAAGGGGCTGACTATACTTGTCTTCTCTGAGGTGCCACTGATGCTCCCTTTGATAAATATGTTGTTTATAGATAATTATCCATCTGGAAGATACTTTTATAAGTAACCAGTAAACCTGTACTGTAATTGCTCATCAATAATAGTCTGTTAGTGAGCAAGGAACACTGTAAACTGAAGCAAACAGATGAAGCAAGGAATTTTGTAAACTGAAAACAAAGGTACACTGCCTGTATCCTTATAACATGCAACAACAGTTTAGACAACTTCATTTGTAATTAATTGCTGCAATAATGAAAATATAGTAAGTGATGAAATGACAGTATGTGGAATGTACAGTAAATGTCTTGTTAGTAGCATATTTTTACCTTGTAACAAGACCAAATACACACATAATCCAAACATAAAGTAGAACTAAGTTCAACACCTGCTCCAAAGATACACACTTTCTAAATCTTGGCATTTGGAAACACACACAAAACGAATAGAGGGGGCTGTTACCTTACCCATACAGATTGATGCTACAAATATTCACACTCAGGAAGGCAAATTTACAATCTAAGTGTGAATAGCAGAACTGAGATTTATACTCCATTTCACTGGAGACAACTAGCAGTATCTACATCTGGCCATAAGCTTTTCCATGAACAAGTTGCATATGGTGATATTTTACACAGAAGTAATACACAGAGCACTGCAAGAAATTTCCATGCATACATACATGTGTATTTCATTACACACACACTGGTAGATGTTCTTAAATCACAAGCCATTAAAATACATTTAGTAAGATAAATGGAATTGTACCACAAGTCAAGCTGCTATTATTAGAAATAACATTTAAAAGTCATAATTTCCAGCTCCTTGAATTATCCAGAATGCTCTTCTTGATATATGTTCTAAATCTAAGATCTCTGGTTTTGTCAGATACATCAGTGACAATTTTATCTTGTAGAAGCCTGTTAGATTTTTCTTTTTTAAAAATCCTAGGAATTAAAGTTTATTACTCATAATGAATCACAGGATTTCATTTTATATCATCTATCATCTCTCATTCAACTACTCAGTTCTCAGGCTATTTCTAAAATGTCAAATAGCAATAATGAGAGTGGGACCAATGACTTCAAGGCACTAGTCATGGCAGTTAAAGGTCAATTTAGATTATAGCATTGTTCCATAATTTACCTGTATATTTTATATAATTATGTACATGCACATACACTCAGCTCATAAAAGTCATACATTAAAGAAATCAGGACTTCTCTCAAACTCTAAAGGAAGCTTTCAGAGACTCAGAGGCGTATCTTTTCGTAGGTAGGTTCACATGACAAAATATATAAATACCTCTCCTTTTAAACTATACCATGTAACACCATACTGTAAATGACAAAGCAAGGAATTTAATTTGAAGAGCTCAGAAGTTAACAACCCATAGTGATGCAAACCAAACTGTATTCTGAGGCACCCTTTTTACATTCAACACCTTTCTCCCAGCTGCACCCCTGTGGGAACAATAGGAAGAGTTTTGTCCATGAGGTCTTCACCAACCAACTTGTATTCTGCCATATCCTTTGCCCCATTTTGTCTCAGAGTAATTAGAAACAGTCTGCCTCTATAGCATCATTTGTGGTTTATTATGGTAAGAAACAATAGAAAAGTGCTGACACCATTCACAAATTTATACATACAATAGCTTCTAGAATACAGAAATAAAGCATAATTCTTCCTTCATAATACACCTAAGAAAACCTAATTGCCCAGCTCAACAAATGTGATGTTCTTGCTTTGTATCTTCTAGGACACATAACGGGTTTTCATAAAAGCTGTTTTCCATAGCTGATGTGCAAGTTCAAATACATAAAAAGAAATCAAAGCTCCACATTACTATTTGACATATATTGTTATTACTAATGATGCTAAGCTGCAATAATATTTTGCTTTGGGAGAAAATATTTTCTAACATCATTAATCTTTTATACTCTATACTTAAGGCTGTTTAGCAAAATGTTTCTTCCTGGGTTAAAAAAAAGTCTTATCTAAGACTCAAGCAGATGATTCACCAGAAACACAATGCACAGACACTGAACGTCAATGACAAACCTTACACCAAATTGACAGGAGCTTTGATGGTACTGAAGGAGAGGTCTATATCTAGCTTCAGACTCTAGACTGTAGGTAGACAATTTGTCACCCTATGTTCTCTTTTTGATCAAAAAAGAGAAAATGAAAAAGACGAGTGTCATGGTTCATGTAACCATAGAACAGATGTCTCAAATAGGGAATATGACTCCTGCCATGGTATTGGCCCAATATTTTTCCCATCAGTCATACAGGGAGTTTTGGGCTATTAGTTGCATTCTAGAAATCTCAGCTGATGTAACATCTCCCTTCTGCGTGCTGAAGTAGGACAAATTAGTCAAAAGACAGGTAGATATTTCAGAACCAGGTCAAATAAAATTAGGAGATACTCCAGCAACACTAAGAACACCAACAGCCATGATTTTGCTCATTTGAGTCCCAGATACCTGATTATGGACTGATAGCCTTGAGCTCATTGTAAGCATTATATAACCCCTATGCTATCCTTGTCCAAATTCCACTATAAGAACTGTCATTCAAGAAGTGTAGGTGGAAAGTTACCAGACAGTCGAAATCGAAGTCGCTGTTAATGATGATGCAGCACATCCTTACATCATTTGCTCAACAGCAGGAACTTAAAATTATTTTCAAATGCAAAAACTGCATTCTGAAAATGCACCCCAAGATGACACACTTAAAAGAATGAATGCTTTAAAATTTGTTCAGCCAAGTATGACAACTCAATAATATTAACAGCACACAATCTTTGCAGCAAAGCAAAATTAGTTGCAACATTGATATGTTATATAAACTTGCACTATATTTTCTCTATACACAAATACTGTACAGTTGCCATCACAGAACTAATCTGCCAAAAATAATCACAGAACAAATCAGTACCTGCAAGAACAAAAGAAATTTGAAAGGTTTTTTTCAAATACATTTCGATAGTTCCACTACATCGTATTCTTATATCATTTAAAGGCTGCACTTTAGCATGATACAATTAACTCACTAATGATTTAACTGGTTTTGCAAACACTGGTTTATATCTGATAAAGTCTGTGAATCTGAACAGACTTGAGGTTCCAATTCTGAATGGTGGCTGACATACCCATTAAAGAAAGGTAGAGATGCTTATCTTTGATTTTGTTCTGTGTGGTTGGGGAGTGCTTTTTGAGGTTGGTATTTTTGCTTGCTTTAGTGTGCTTCAGGTTCCCAAGCTAGAACAAAAGAAGCGGCAGCTTCTGCTAGATGCAGTGGCGGTGCTACATCACCAGCACAATGCCATCATAGGGCCCGACACTATTCATAACAAGGGTAGTCTGCCCCTAGAGGCCCTAGCGTGAATTCTGAGGACCGTGCCAGGCATGGATTAACCTACTCTGACAACTGCATGTACAAAGCTAGTCAACTATCTGTTTATACCTGGCTGAATCAGTCAAGAGTCTCATTGCTCAGGCACCAGTTAGTTTTTGTAAATAATTAAACCTGTAAGAATTATTCTTTATTTAGTTTAGTATTCTTTCTGAAATATAATACTTAGCCTTCAAAAAGGCTGACGAAACAATAAAAAAAAGCTATTCTTATCCACATTACAAAAAAAGCAATTAGATGCTCTGCTCACCCGAGATTTCCTACATAGAGGTCACTCTTCATTTAAACTAACTGTAATAAATTATTATGACGAAATACTATTACTCATCTGAGTAACAATAAATGAAAGTACTATGCTTCAGGGCAGACTTTTTTTATCTTTATAAAATATGTAGCATTAGCAACTACAAAGCCATTACATGTTTTATTGGTTTTGAAAGCTAAGGATTGAATGCAGTCACAAACTGACAGAGGAATCTGTTGGAAACCTTTCAAAGAACACAGGCAGTGTCAAGATGCCCCTATCCATCATATAACTGATAAGGATGGTATTGTAGCCACTGACCCAGTTGCTAAATTAGTCCTCAGAGTAAAATGCATTTATAATAAGTTAGAATTCAGATTCTATAAGGAGAATTTATTAGCCTTTGGTAAGAAAGGATTGATGTTTTGTCTGCAATTTCTGGAGCCTATTCTCTCTTTAATGAGGCTCTTCCTTTTTATATGCATGTTTATGTGATTATTTTCACCCTGGAATAGTTTTGTTGTGTTTTTTTTTTTTTTCTCTTACAATGCGCAAACATAAGTAGTCTGCAAAAAAATGTATCACCTAAAGAACTGGTTGAGCTACATCCATCTGAGAACAGAACAAACTCAGCAGCTTTCCTAAACGTCTAAACCCCAAGAACATCTCTCCTTTTTCTACCTGCCTTTTTGCCAATTTCAGCCCAAATGCCAGTGGTTTAGTGACTGGTCAAAGTTAATTCCAAAGCCTGAATATACCTCTGGCTACTGCTAAGCTATATGGGCAACACTTCCCACAGCAAGGCTGCAGTTCCTGACGGCAGCAAGCCCACAGCCAGGACATGGAAGCTCACAGCATCTAGCTGTGCTCAGATTGTGGAGGAAATGAGCCCAGGGCAGGGTGAAATCCTCCTTCCAGTCCAATTACTAGACCTTGAAAGAAACCTGGCCCTGATTTCAGGAGTATTTCTGACTTATCCAGCAGCTATTTAGCAACATGCATAACCAGTTCTGAACAAGCCTACTCCTCAAATCCAAACCTGCAGTTGGCAATCTTTCTCAGAGCAGATGGAAGTCTCACCAATAAGTATTTTGCCTAGAAGAACGAATACACCCAGACCCCAACACAGAGAGATGTGAAACTTCTGAAGAACCTTTTCCCAGCAAAGTCTAAAGAATTACTCAGCACAATGACAAAATACTCTGGTCTCACGGGATTTCTGGCATTCCTGTGCCTGAGCCTGCATCTCTTCTTCACACAAATAGTTTAACTGATTACTACAAAAAAAACTCCCCATACAGGGAAAGTGAAGAATTAGGCCAAACTGACTCCAGGAATATATGGATGCAGCAGCTGTACTGAATAGAAAAAAATGGGTGTAGAAGTCACTCAGCACTACCCAGCAAACCACAGTTTAATGTTAGCAGTTGATAAAAGCACCTACAGCAGTTAATTTGCAGTTTTTCTGCTTTCTTTGTAAAATAAGTCCACAACTAATCTCTACTGTGAGGCTTAAAAGCAGTTTATCTCTCACCCACATAATATTTCTTTGATAGCATTTTGTCACACCCTTCACATAGGTTGTTTGCATTTGATTTATGTAAATCCCAAATTGTTGGCTTTGTTCATATCACCTGCTTGGAGAAGTATATGAAGTGTTGCATTTAAAAATGAAATGTAGGCACACATTTTTAGTAGCTGATTAGAACAAAGCAGACCAAAATTACTTTCTGCTGCAATATTCTGCAGACACCAAGTGGAATAAAGTCCTGATGTTCTACTACCCTTAAGTTACTGAAGTATTATTAACTAATAACAACTGGCTTCTGGCTGGACCATACTGTCATTTTAAGTCAGGTATGTGTAAAAAGAAGTTATCTAATTATGCCAAGTACATAACTAGCTCCATTTACTCCACTTTCCAGAAATCATGTATCACTCAGGAGTTTTCTTTGAAGGAAAAAACAGTTAACTACTACGTGCTTTAATGTACGAAGTAACATAGTATTTTATATAGACACTATATATTGATAAATACATTTTATATGAATACAGACATTACAGGCCATAATATCTAATGTTACTATTTAATATATACTGTAGATCAAAAACCAGTTGTGTAGAAAACAGAAACAGCACCTAATTCTCCAGACTCCGAATTTTTGTTGTTATTTCACTGTACAGCATTCTCAGCCCTTCTATGTATCCTCTTCCCTTTTTCACGCTTTCTCCTGGAAAACTATATTACAGCAGAATTTAAACAGAAATACAGCTTCAGTTATGAATTAGAGTCTCCCAACTGTAAATCTAATTCTGCAGCTGATCTTACAAAATTGTTGTAGAAGTGAATTTTAGTTTTGCTCTTAGTTTGTATTTACATTCAAATTCTCTTCCCCTGTCAAAGGGGCACAAATTCAAAGCAGCTACATCTTCCAAAGAAAAGAAGCTCCTGCATTTGCATTGAATAACACTGGAAATAAGAAATACCGTGCAGAATCCTACAAAAATAGCAAAGGGTAATTCAGAACTTAACAGTCCACAGAGAAAACAGCAGCACAATATTGAACAAGATACATGTCAGAAAGGGGTAAAAAGAACCTCAAAACAAGAAAGCCCATTCTACTGCAATATACAAATGACTGTACAAATGCGGGAATTAATTTTTTTGCAAGATACTAAATTTGGTGACATATCTTACAGGTAACTCTTCAGACCAACAACCTGTAAGCTGGCAACATATTAAGCAGTTTTCTGCACACAGATTGTAAAAAACAGCAGGTAGCTTTAGTTGCGTCGTTCTCTAAATAGATTCAGGCCTGATTTTACTGTGTATCTTCAGTTGTTGCCTACCCCTCCAGCTTGTAATAGGCTGTATTCTTCCTGGAGAGTTCAGGCACTAGCAATAGGCTGCTCACCATTCAGCATACTGAAAACAAAATTGAAAAGCTCATATGTCACAAGTGCTGTGTTCAGTTATCTTCAGTAGCATCTGACCCAGATCGCTTGGAAGGCTTTTGTTTCAGTATCTTCTGCGACAAAAGATCATCACATAGTGCTGCTGATACTCTTTCTATTAGCAACTTGATCTGTATCTCATTGAGAGCCAGTGGCAAAAATCAACACACTGCAGGTGGATGTATTATCTTTGATACTCAGCATCCACACAAGTGGCCAATGTTAAGCAACTGAATCCTTTTGCTAGTGTACTATATTCAAAAAGGTAAACAAAATATTCCTAAACACCACTGAGCCTAACTACAGTCCAGGTTCTCATTGTCAAACCACAAATGCAACAGGCAACTCCAGCAATTTTCAGTAGGGCACAACTCACTTGGTGTTAAGATTCTAGTATACCTGAGTGGACTATTTTGTGTGCACACCAGAAAAAAAACATGATACTGAATTCCTGAACAGTATAATGGAGACATTTAACCAGCTCTTTGCCTACCTATTCCAAAGGTATCATGAGCCCCTGCAATCTTATTCTGCACCTTCATATGCATGCCCAAAGCGGGAAAGACTTGCACATGGAGAGTCAAGTGCCGTGCTTACTGGAAGTTGTTGATTAATTTACTAGATGCCTTACTCTGAGAACAATCCTGGTGCACTTGCAAAGGCTTCCTTTCTGGATATCAGGAGAGCATCCACAAAATAAAGAACTGGTTCAGAAGACTGCAGGTACAGATATACCAGAATCATCAGCAGCATGAAACTGGCAGCTCTTTGCCACAGAACTACTCTGAAAAATCCCCAAAATCTCTATCCCAAGAAATGCTATACTCAGTATGTTTGTTCATGGACTGCAAGTGAACACTAATACTTCTGGATTCCCACTTAAACAAATCTAAAGCTTCTCTTAACAAGAAAAGGCATAATATTTGAAAAAGGATGTGCTTGTACTGTATGCAAAAAAACCAAGGAAGCCAAATTTTTATCCATGCCTAGACTAGCCACATAATATTAAAGACTTTGCAAGTGCTACAAATTAGTTTCTATCATGCATTTTATTAATGGAAAAATATATAGTTGTTGTAGAAGGACACAGGAAGAAATAGATGCTTATCCTTAATGATATGAAAAGGATAACTTGCCCCAAAATGGATTCATTGTAATAAACATAAATAGGAAAAAACAACCCCAAACCCCTCCCCCCAAAAAAAACCCACAAAAACAAACAAACAAAAAAACACAAACAAAAAAACACAAAACCCAAAAAACCCCAAACAAACCACTTAAGAGAAATGTTATTGTGATTCACTTTGAAGTCACAGAGAATCCTAAATAAAATATTGTATACACAGTCACACTTCAGTCAATGCCTGCATGACTTATGCTTGAAATTTTAGGGCACTATAATTGGCATAGAGGTAAAAGATTTGAATTGAAGGAAAACCAAAATATACACACAAAGCACTACTTCACACCCCACACCACCACCCTCTTTTCCCCCCATCCTCACAAGGCAAATCTCAGAAGTTAAATCAAACTATTATGTTCAGACCCAAAGCCACCAATACAGAATTTTCTGAACTCATTTGGAAAGGTTCAAAGCACAGGTCAGCTGACAAGCCTCCCTGATACACTGAGAACACAGAGACCCATTAAGTAAGAGGAAAGACAGTTCCAAGACTCGGTTCCAACACACATCATTTTGAGTACACATTGTTCCCTAAGTCTAATTGCCTGAAAGCAGCAATAATGTGTTGCACAGCCGTGCAGCAATCTCACCACCCTGAGCCACCTCCAAATGCTGCTGCAGAGATGAGGATCAGCACGATCAGTAATCAATCCTTCAGGTTGGCAGGATTTTCTGCTGCAGTAATAGGGAGTGTTAAAAGACTTTTTCTTGCACTAATGGCTTACCTCTGGGCACATGTGAAAAAATTTTTAACAGGGGGATGATGGCATGTTAAGTCAAGTCGTGTAATTTATCAGAGGAGAATAACACAAATTGAGAGCTCTGTGGGGATATGAGCTCACTACAGTTAACCTTGGGGAGTTTGGCTGTAGAAATTTATTTCTGTAAGATTTTCAGAGGGAATTAGGTTTTTCCTTTTATAATCTGATATGGTGGTGAAGACAGGCTTTGCATAGGGCCTCAATTCGGCTGCTTAGAATCACCCTTTTTGAGAGCTGCTTAAAAGGAAAATAAATGCATTAACTTGGGGATCCTAATGGTATGGTACAGGTTCTACATACAGAAACAGCTTTATGACTGCATTTGCAGAAGTCTCCAAGCTTGGTCCAGAAGAATGTCATCCCTGTAACCACAGGAACCACAGGTTGGGAAGGGGCAATGCTAGCAAGAGACTGGTTAAAAAGGGATAATCTAACTAAAATGTGTCAAACACAATGAGACACAGTAAAAGCGTCATTGCCACACCAACCTAACTTCTATCAGCATTTGAACCACAGATTAGCAGCAATCAATATTCATACTGCTTCCCGCACTCACTTATACCTATATACATAAGAAAGCTTCCTGGACAGAGCTTAAACCATTTCTTCGCTCATAGCTACAGGTCTTCACCTACTACTAAAAGATGGTCCACCTAGACATATCTTAATATTCTTTTCCCTGTAAGGTGAGCTCAGTGAGGATAAGACAGTTAGACAAATCTTCAGTTGAATTGAATTCTTTAGCATGATTTCTGGAAGTTAGTATTTGGTACTTGGAATGATACCAAAAACCAGCCATGTTATTCTTCTCTTGATACAAAAGCAATCAAAAAGGTTAAAATCCTAACCATATGTCCCAAACCAACAACTATCTGAAGAAAACTTTCCTTTTATCCCTTCTTAAGCTAGGAAATATTTTTACCCAATTAGTCAAAGCAGTATGTAGCATATCACATCCATTGAAGTTGTTCATGTATAGGCAGAGTATACTCTGCATTCAACACTTACTCTTGCAGGGTATTTTTTTTTTTTTAATCCTTATTCTCTTCCATATCATCAAGAAATCAAAATTAAAAAAAAAAAAAAGTGGGCTTTGTTTGGTTTTGGTTTTTGGGTTTGGTATTTCTTTTTTTTTTGTTTTGTTTGTTTTTTTTTTTAATTTCTTATAATTATTTTTTTTTTAAGGTCTTTCAGTAACACAAATGAAAGCTGAGGGTGCACAGAATACAATGAAACAGAGCCCCAAATTTCAATGTTCTGTAAAAAAGTGAACTTTAAAATAGCTGGAAAAGATATGCCATGACTGTCCCAATACTGCCTACATAGGTGGACCTTTCTTTTGCAGCTTATTACAATTCCAGTTGTCATCTTAAGTTTTGGATTTGACTTCTGGATCACTTAGTAACATGTTAGCTTTTTAGCAATTTCTAAACCAAACTTTTTAAACTAAATATTAGGAATTCTAAAGAAATACCACACTGTAGCCCAATTTCAAGTCTACAAGTTAAAAGGACTTAAAAACTAAGTTGATTATGTTTTATTTTCATTTTCACATATGCAAGGTCAACACATTATATAGATTAACATCTGGTAGTAGAAGTAGACATATTTTGTTCAGGATTTCCATGCCAGTTCATGAAATGCTCACTGTACACACCCATTTACTTCAGGTGTTTGAAACCATAGCAGTGGTACTAGATACATCTTCATTACCTCACCAGGCAACTGCTGAAATGACACTGGAATAGTTCAAACCCTAGAAAATATTGTGCAGTTCTTATATACATTGTACCTGCAAGCCAAAGCCTACACTCTTGTCTCAGTACAAACTGATTCCCATTGAACTCACTGGTAAATAGATAAATTAAAAGCTTAATTTTAAGAAATTCAGTTCAAAATACAGATTTCTCTCACACAGACTATTGAAATAATACAAGCTCTGAATACAATGATTTTACAGTCACAACAGATACTCCAATAGGAGCTTAATATGCTTTTAACACAAAAAAAGATTTGTATATTATGTGCTTTTCTGGCTTTACTTATTTAATAATAAATGCCAGTGTAACTGATGTATTGAGGGAGAAGGGGTCTCAGCAATCAGACATAATATAGGAAAAAACTACAGTTAAGATTGTGTGAGGTATGTCCCTTATGTGTTCTTGTTGTACTTGAAGTACTATTTCGCTATGTTTGTTTACCTAACAGGTGATATTGGAGCTGTAGATTTTACAATACTATTCTCTACCTACGGCTTTCTCCACTCCAATTGCAATTAAATACAACTATCAAGAAACTTTGTGACATGTCCACGAGCAAACTCAGACACTTAAGCAGTCTCTTAAAACATGTTACATAAATCTTGCTGCTTAGAAACTAAGGCGGGGCGGGGGGGGGGGGGGGAAGGCAGAGGATAAAACCCAGGGGACTTCTGGAAAAAAAAGCACCCTCCCCTCCCTGGGCTTCCC
>WYDI02032921.1:0-10691 GCA_009867235.2 Psittacus erithacus
CACGTCCCTTGCGCTGCCCTTCCCTCCCCCTGCCCACATCCCTGCATCCCGCAGGGAGGCAGAGAGACCCCGCAGCCACCCCAAGGGGAAGTGAGAGGGAGTCACCAAGGAGGTCCAGATCACTGCTCAAGTCGGCTGGGCTGGGTATCAGACAGTGCGTGGTGAGTAATTGTATTCTCTCCCCTTGTTATTGCCCTTATCGTTGTTATTATTAGTGGTAGCAGCAGTGGTTTGTGTTATACCTCAGTTACTGTACTGCTCTTATCTCAACCCATGGGAGTTACATTCTCTCCATTCTCCTCGCCTTCCCTCCACAAGCCAAGGGCCAGGGAAGAGGAAGGAGAGTGAACAAGCAGCAGCGTGGTTCTGAGTTACCGGCTGGACTAAACCATGACACTCCCCAGACCCACAGCCACCCCCAAGTGACCCTCATAGAGCCACGACTGCCCTCCAGGTGACCGCCCAGAGACTTCCCAGACCCACAACTGCCCCCACAAGTTACCCCCAAGTGACTACCTAGACCCACAACTGCCCCCCAAGAGACCTCCAAGTGACCCTGAGACCCACAACTGTTCCCGTGTTCCCTTCCCTTCCCTTCCCTTTCCTCCCCTCCCCTCCCCTTCTCTCCTCTCCTCTCCTCGCCGTGAAATGGCCCAAAATAGAGCTATTGCCAAGGGGACAATGCTGGTGGTGATGCCAGGCCTAGGAGGAGCCTGGTAGGGACATCAGCTCCTTCCAAGGCAGAGATGAGTGTGAGCTCTGGTACGAAACATCGCTTGGAGCCTCCTCACTCACATCTCTTCAGCAGCACTTTCTGCTCTTTGCCCATAGAGAGTAGACGGGACCTCTGCGAACCAGCATGGGACAAGGCTGGCAGCACCAGCCTTGACAACCCCAGTGTTCCCTGTGAGCTCAGCCTGCCTGGTTTGGCTGCCCAGGGTGAGGGCATGTCCCATCAGTGTCTAATCTGCCCAGTGTGTGCTTGGAGCAGCAGTGCCTTGGGCCAGCAAGCTGCTGCTGAAAGCAGAGGTCCTCCTCCCACACCACCCTGGGGACAGGGCAGTGCCACAGGGACACTGTTGCCTTTCAGAGCAGGACTTTGCTGGCCCCAGTGGGGACTGCAGCTGTGTGGGATGGGTGGCAAAGCTGTGGCTTTACTGGAATGGGAGTGTGGAGGCACCTGCTTGGGCTGAAGCTCAACACAAGTGACGTAAGGCAATGAGTTAATACCATCTTGCCTGGGCTGCCAAACAGCTTCAGATGGGCCTTTGCCTTAATGAACCCATTTCTCTGGGCAGAGGGTGATGGGAGTGATGTGGGTAGAGCTATCTCCTGGTCACATTTCATTAGGTTTCTGTGTTGGTTGGACCTCTGATTGCTTCTGAGCAGTGCTGGTGAGTTTCCATCATTAGGATGTGCACAGTGTCCTTATCAGACAGGTACTGCTCCCCTCTTTCATCACAGTCTAATGCTGGGACAGGTCCTTACCTGGGTATTGAAGGTGGTGAGTGAGTCCCTCATTACTCAAAAGAAATAGCAAGGAGATTAGATGCTTCCCAGAAGATTGTACCTGCTTAAATCTGAACTGGTATTTTAATGGAGCTTCAGCACCTTGAAACTGTCTGAGCATACACTGGGTTTCTGCCTTGCAATAGCACTCATATTGTTCCCAATGAGCTCCAAGATACCTGGGCAAACATGCATGCCCACAGGCAACACTGCTGCATAATCATAGAGATGCCCAAGTCAGAGGGCTCCTAATGGACTCAGCAAATCATTTTGGGATCATGATGTACAGTAGCCTCTTGAGAATCTTGCAGATGTACTGTTGAGGTCATGCATCTATCATGACCTCAATCATGCCAAGATTATTGGAGGCACCCTATGTCAACTACACAGACTTGGGCACAGCTCATATATAAGCTCATCCATTTCATCTTGAGTTCAGATTTGATCATTTTTGATCACACAGATGTCTTCCTATCTTGTACTGCAGTTACCCATGCAGCTTTTGAGTGGTGCACAGAGACGTCTTTATGTAGGGAGGCTTTCCACTGGAAGGCATTGAGCTGCATTTGAAGATGGCTCAGCTCCTGTTGCCACATGTTGTGTGATGGGGACATAGTCTTACCTGCATCATGTTAGCTTGGGCAGGCTTAAATCTCTTCTTTGCTTGATTCAGTCACATCCAGCCTTGGAAGGAAATTGTCCTGAATATATAGAAACACCAGGACTAATAAATATTAGTGATGGGTAAGCTTCTTTGAGTCTCTTTTGTGAGCTCAAGAGACTTCTATCCCAACAAATACTAAGTCAGGCAAAATTGCCAGGAGGCCTGCATGGATGAACAAAGAGCTCCTAACCAAACTCAAACACAAAAAGGAAGCATACAGAATGTTACAGTAAGGATGAATAACTATGAGGAATATAGAAACATTGTCTGAGCATCCAGGGCTGAAGTTAGGAAAGCTAAAGCCCAACTGGAATTGAATGTGCTGGAGATGTCAAAGACAACAAGATGGGCTTCTATAAGCACATAGGTGACAGAAAGAACACTATGTTAAATGGGTTAGCTGCTCAACAAGATGGGGGCCCTGGCCAAAGATCAGGCACGTGATGGTTAGGAAATTCATCCGGGGTAGTGTGCATGGCATCACCAAACTGAAGTCATGCTTGACCAGCATGATAAACTACTACCATGAAAAGACTAGCCTAGTAGATGAAGGGAGAGCAGTGGACATTGTCTTCCTGCAGTTCACTAAGGCCTTTGCCTCTATCTCCCACAAGGCAAGCTGTGGATGTATGGGCTGGATGAGCAGAAAGGGAGGTGGATTGCAAATGAGCTGAATGGCCAGGCCCATGGGTGGTGATGAGTGGAACAAAGCCTGCTTGAAGGCCAGTAACTAGTGCTGTACCCCAGGGTTCAGTGTGTTAGGTTAAACCTAGAAGCAGGTCTGATATCCCAGAGATGTGTCTATATCCAGCCTCTTGCAAGTAGCTGGTAAAAGTTGAAATCTGATTGGAAAAGCCTTGGGGAAAAGCTCCATCACCCAGTGAGTGCTTGCTTTTCACAGGACAGTTTAGTGACTCCAGGCCTTCACCTCAGACTTTTGCAAGTCAGAAGTATGGAATATAGCCCTCCATAGGGTGATCCATCTCATCCCAAAACAGATACTTAAAAGAGGTCACCACCATCTATAAAAGGAGCCGAGAGGCGTACTTAGATATGGGCTTTTAACTTTTGGGCATTTGTGGCTGAGTGAAATGGAAATGGTGAATTTACAGGCAAATACTCATAATTTCCAAGTATGTGATAAATCCAGTTGGTGCATGGTTACAAGTAGTTGATGTTTGCCAGCTGCTTCTCTCCAACTAATTGCTATCAGACTGTTGGCTGGGTTCAAATGGTCAGCAGCTGAGGGTGGATGATGGGTGTGTGTGGCAGAGCAGCCCCTGTAGAGTGAAGGGAAGAGTTAATTCTAGCTCTTTTGCATAGCTTATCACTTGCTAAATTTCAGCTGCCTGCTAAGACTTGGTTTTAAACTGCTTTTCCAGGGTGGGTATCATCTTCTGACAAGCTGTGAAGGAAGACACAGGCAAGTGTGAGTGAGGCTGCCCAAGGGGAAGTGAGAAGTGGAGAAATGCAGAATATTGTCTTTAAACACAGCACAGAGGAACTGAGGACACCCCTCACAAATATATAGGGATATATGCCCATGAAAGCAGCCTAGAGTGGGCTGGGTATGAAGTATCTACCCTGGCTGACCCATCCTAACCTGTTCAAAGAGCCAGTCACAAACGTATCCAGGACTGCAGACTCCAGAGGAGCATTGAGCTCTTGCAAGAACATTGCTTGGTGTTGTCCTGATAGTCATCGCACTCCCTGTCCCATCTATGGGATGCTTTCTTCCAGGCTCTGGTAAGCTCTGGTCTGGCTCTTCCTGGAGGGCTCTCCAGAAAGCCAAGGCTTGGCAAGGCAATGAAAACTCTCTGCTGCTGGTGTTTCCCCTGTTAGTGCTTAGTTTTCCAGCTCACTAGGGCACATGCATGAAGCAAGGATGAAAAAGATACCAGAAATGTGGAATGAGGCCAAGCATCCTGGTCACTCCTGTAGGATGCAATACGGATTGGTGAGTACCCGCTACCTCCTGCTCTTTTTCTGCTTGCTTAGCCCTTATATTCTCCCCTCACAGACTGTTTTCAACTTATCCCTGCTGTGACCTGACACCAGAGTAAGGTGTGCATCATAGGGGCCTTGTCCTTTTCTTGGGTTTGAATCAGAGCTACCCCAGGGATGCCCTACCTGGCGCTTCCTTCAGTGGGATCCTGAAGATAGATAGCCAGAACATGGCACTGGTCCTTCTGCTCATGGAGTCCCCTGAATCAGGGCTGGAAGCAAGACCTGGAGAAGACACGCATCTCAGGGGGATGGTGAAGCATCCTCTGGATGCCATGGTATCATAGGGATGCCCTATGGCATAAGCCCATGGCTGGAAGAGTCACCCCCCTGGACTTCCCACCCCAAAGAAAGGAGAGGAGGGAGTGGGAAGCAAAGGGGCAGGAGGTGGAGAGGAGCGTTGAGAGGGGGATTCCGCAGGTTTGGAAAGTGCTGCACAATTCACATGGGCTGAAAGGAACAGTGACAGGAGGGGGGCAGGCTTGGCAGTAGCTGCCAAGGGCAGTGAATATCCCCACTCCCTTTCCCTTAGTCTGCCTTTGTCACCTGCCCACAATTACCCACAATTTATCACCCCAGGAGCCTGCAATAAGTCACTCGGCTGCCTGTGGCTGCCCAGCCCCTCCGTTTCCAGAGAGCAAGTCTCCTCTTTCCCATGGGTAGGCAATTAGGTGACTGCCCATCCTTTGTGTGTGCTCAGAGTGGAGGAGGCAGCTTCTTCCCCACCATCCTGGCTCCCAGGCCAGGTGAGACCGGCTCTGCTCACTACCCTGCTCATCCTGCTGCTGGGCAGCAAACCCTGGTTGGGACTGAGGTCTTTGTATAGTCATGGGGAGAAGCAGACACCATGGGGTATGGTTTGTTGTACCTTGCAGGAGAAGGTCCAGCTGTGCTTCATGTCTGGCAGGGTGCAGAGCTCTCTGTGCTCCTCTCTCCACCATTTTATCCAGCTTGTTTCATGTTCTTGGGCTCAAGGCCATGGACAAGGGTCTTGGGCAAGCATTTCCTTCAAATAGAGAGAGCTCGTCCTGCTGAGCTTTAGCTGAACGCTCACGTTAGGAGAGCTAGGCTCATCAAGGATGCTGGTGCAAAGTGACGCCCTCAAAGTCCAGCCTTATGTGCCACTGAGTCTCAGTTTCCACATTTTGATGCTTCCTGCTGCAGAAAGGCAGCAACTGAGCATAAAGACTGGTGAGACAGTGCCTGACAGGACCAGTGTAGGGCCACACTTCGCACTTGTTCATCAGGGCTCCATGAGCCAGACCTTTTGCATACATCTGTGCATCTCTGTTGCAGCCCTCATCTTGCACTGCATATTCCTCTTGTAAAAGCAAGGCTTGTGATCCCCCAGGTGATGGAGGTAGGATGGTTTCCTCAAGTAACAGAGAGCACACAGAGGCTTAGACCTGCTCTCCTGCTTCCCCAGTTCCTCTCCTCCCCCCTGAGTTTTACACAGTGCTGCAGAGAGCAGCAGGACTTCACACTTTGCACAGTTGTCAGACTCCTGCCTCTGCCCATTGATACTTGGATGAGTGGATAAGGGGTGCTACAGACCTTCCAGCCCTTGTAATGTGGTCTGTCAGCCTCTTAGGTGGGGACAGGCTGCGAGACAGCCCTGCCTGCCTGTATCTCCCATCCCCACACTGAAACCCTGCCCATGGGGATGCTCCTTACTGAGCCCTGAAGGGACTGGCCTGGGTTTTGCATGGCTCTGCACACCACATAAGTCTGCCTGTTCAGGCTCCTGTGGTAGGAGCTGAGTCATCCTGAGCAGCAGAAGTTATGAGATGAGCGGCAGGTCTCTCACTGTACCTTCATGCCAATGCGTCTGGCATGCCCCATCTCTGTGCTTGGCACCTAAAGAGATGCTGGGCACATCCAAGGGCACAGAGGGTGCTGGCTGGTCCAATTCAAGGCATGGGTAAGCAGAGCTCCCATGCTTTCTCTGCCACACCTTTAGCCCTGCCCTTCTTCTCCCCGGAATCTGGTAAAGTGCCTCTTGCCTGCAGGAAGGAGAAGTCTTGAGCTGCCTCTGTTATCACCACAAACACCATGGCAGCGGGGAAGGATGGGTGGTAGCCCTAACAATGCAAGTAAGCAACTTGTGCTGTGCACTGTCACCAGCAGCCAACTCATCCCACTAGGTAGACCCTAGGGCAATGACTCACAGGGGTGTCACAGCCAGCCTGGTCCAAGCTGGTGTGTGGGAAATGCCCATGGTGCCTGGTGAAGCCTCGTTGATTGATGGGATGAGTGCTCTTTTGTTGATTCTGCTTATCGCTGCCTGCAGGGAACATGTCTAAAGCTCTGGTTTTGATGGCTTATGCTTCTCTGCCTCTTTCCAGCTGTTATAATGCAGACACAGGCTGTTGTTAGCATCCTGACCAAGGACTTGGAGCACCTCATTCTTTCTTCTTCCTCTGTGAACTGATCATGGGGTAAGTGGCCTTCAGTTTTCATGAAGCTGTGTGTGCCCCATCCCATCCATCATCTACCCATAGCTGTGGTTGCTGCTGGTGACTGTAAATCACTACAGTGACACTTGTTTCATCATACAAAGTGGAGGCTTGAATGGGAACCAGAGGTGCTCCCTTGAGCAGCTAATGCCTTTGAAAAAGCAAAGTGCTATAGTGGTATGAGGGGTGGAAGAAGGTGGAAGAAGGTGTGAACGACAATCTAACAAGTGTGTTAGTGTCCTGTCCATCAAGCTTTCCCTATCCAGTGTGAACATTTGTTTCTGCAATTGGCTCATGGCTCCGAGAGCACCCTAACGGTGTGGGTATGGGGCTGCCCTGCTCCTGAGTATTTGCCCCAAGACTTCTCCTGTCCCAGAGCCCCTCTCCATCTCATCTCCAACCTGGTCTTTGAGCTCCTGCTGCCTGAGGGGGGGGTCCCAGCACAAGGCTCATCCAACAGGTCTCAGCCCTTGTCCTGGCCATGTCCTAGTTCAGGGAGCTCTTCCTACCCTTGCACCATTTCCTATGAAGCTGGGCTGTCCCTCCCAGCCTCGGTGGCAGCAGTTGGAAGCCACCTTCCCTTGCCCTATGAAGGTGGTTAGTGTTAGCGCAGCCTGTGCTGGGAGGTGGTTTTTCAGCATCTGCCCCTGACACAAGACATGGAGGAGAGCAGTTGCCATATTGTTCCTGATGCCATTTGATCTAAAGAGCCTGCGCAGAGACAAAGCCTGCCAGAGCTGTGGCACAGCCTCACCAGGTCTCTGGTTACCAGCACCACATGCCTTGTAATGATCCCAGCTCCATGCCTGGAGCAGGGGCAGATGCACCGGCCAGGGTGTAAGACCAGGCATGGGTCAGTGGTTCCCTCTCCCTTCCCCAGAATAACCCACCCATGGGGAAAACTCCATCACTACAAAGTGACTCCCTCCATCCCATTCTGCTGCCTGGATGCACGTTCTTGCTGGTGCTTGCTCCTGAGCAAGGCACCCAGGATGGGAGATGCTCGCTGGGCAGGCTGAGGCAGCGTGTGTCACCCTTCCCCATCGCCATGAACGTTGGTATTTGATTTATTACCTATTCAAGAGGAACTCTTAGACTTCCCTTTGGAGCTGGAGGCAGATCTGAGCAGCTGTGTTTGGCATGGCAGGGTCCAGCAGTTAGAGCCGGAGACAAGACGGCAGGACTCCTGAGCTCATTACTGTAACGAAGCTCTGGGAATTGGTTGTTGGTTATGGAGCTTTCCATTTAAAGAGGCCAGACTAGATGATGGCCCCTTCTGGCCTTAAAATATATGAAGCTACAAATAACTCAGCCAATAATTAGAAATTTGAGTCTCATTCCTGTGAATATTACAGGCTTGTTGGACCAGAAGCTACAAAGGCTGCACTGATCTTTCCTCATGTTTAAAGAGAAGTCATTTCCTGGTAGTGGGTCCCCTGTGCAAATCCCAGGACTGATGTCATTGGTGTTGGTATGGGAGCACGTGCAGGTAAACGACATCACCATGAGCTTGTGTCATGCGCCACGTCATCTGGATGTGGCAAGTAGGGATAATAAACAGGGAAAGGCCAGACTTCCCATGATTGTATCTCCTCCGTAGTTTGGGCTGACTTTGGTACCTCCATCCCAAGCACACAGAGTATGGGCTTCCTAAAAGGTAAAAATGATGCTTGGTAAGAGCATCCTCCTGGAGGAGGAAATGCAACTTCATCACCATGCAATGTTCACCATCTTCACTTGCTGGTCCAGGCACATCTGTGGAGGAGTCTTGAGTCCCTAACATGTCCTGCCATTGCTTTTGCCTACGCTCTCCATTCTCTTCACTTTGTTATTGACTTTCATTTGCTGAGGACAAGTCTATGTGCAGGGTAACCCTGCTGCTGGGTATGTGTGGAGACACAGGTGAGGAAGGCATGGAGAAGATGAGAGTCTCTTGTGCTCAGCTCCAGGTTCCTGGCCACCTGAACCTAAGCAGAGCTGTGAGGAGAGTTTCGAAGGCAGACTTTGGGAATCTATCACCAAATAGGTGATATCCTACATTAGGAAACATCCTTCTCCTAGTTCTACATACAGCCTCACTCAGCATCCTCTCCCTTTTTCTCCCCACCTTCCACATATGTAGCTTGATTTCACACAACACACTTCGGACTTTCTTGGCTTTTAACCTGTATCCTTGCACTTACCAACATTTCTCCTTTCTCTCTGTGACTGCAGCAATAGTCCCAGAGCTGCCAGGAAGATGCTGCATCCCTTCTGCTACAACTCAGCCTTGACACTGCTCTCTCTGCCTTACGCAGTGGACCTGGGTGATAGAGGCCAGCTCAGAGTGAGGATATAAACCTGTGCTCTGCGTATTTTAAACCAATATCTTTTTAAAACACAGGGAAAGGCTGCAGTGAAGCAGAAGACTGAGTCCCGCTCTTCTTCCACTCCTCAGCACACATATATGTAGCCTCAAATGGGAAACAGCCATGGGAAAGCATATCCCCTGGGACCAGGGTAACGAGTCCCAGGCACAGCAAAATGCACAAAGGGAGGAAAAGGGGGTGGCCACGTTACCTAGGGGATTCTCCCCGCAACAAACAGAAAGGTGTGACGAAATGCTGTGTTGCACATATGCAAACAGCAGCCAGAGGTATTTCCTTGAGCAGGACTGAGAGCTCAACAGCTCAGCATTGCACAAGCGGAGGGCTGGAGTCTAGTCTGTTCTTGTTTTCCCAGTTAAATACCATTTCTGAAATGTTTTATCCTTTGTATTGTTTAATCTCTGCCATAAACTATGCAGGACATGTCATGAATTAGTGCTACAGCAGACGCCTTGACTTGGGGAGTTTCCAGGTCTTGAATAAAACCCTGCTTCCCCTTATGGCTTTGCAGATTCAGCACAGACATCCTCCTCTTAGACCTAGAAAACCAGGGCAAAACCAGGGGTCACAGCAGCCACCAAAAATCTTTCATTCATATCCAAAAGGACCTGAAAAAAACCCTTCCCATTCATGTCAAGCAATCTTCCTGAGAAATCCTTTCTGCATTGTTTTTTGCTGACATCTGTACTGCCCCGGGTATGATTAATTCTTCTGCTCACAATAAAGCGCTTCTCCTTTGCCTCTGGAGCAGCCTGCAATTTCACAATTAGCCGGTAAAACACACCACGTATTCACCTTAAGCAGCAACGTGAACCCGGGCGGCTTTGCTCCTGACAGCACCAGGGAGATTTGCCCTCGAGGGGAAAGCGCTTGGCACTTGCAGCTTTCTGACGAAGGATGTTCCTGACAGGGTTCAGAGGTGTTGGAGAAAGTGGTTTAGGTTTCTCAAAGGGATGGTTGTTCTTGGGAGGCTCTTCCTGGGCTCTGTGAGGCTTGGGGTGGGCTTGGGAAGAGGCTGGGTTTGGGAAATCACCGTGGGCTCCGGGTCGGGCTTATCCCCCCCGCACCTCCCGCCCTGCGTCTCATACCTCTCATTCCTCCTGCCTCAATTACTGCAGCTGATCCCTTCCCCGCCAGAGCCCCAAGGACACAAACTGACACCCGCTGATCAGGCTTGGGCTCCTCCGGATCCCTGGGGCCCCATGGGAGTGAAGGAACCTCCACCGACGCTCCCACCTCCTCCCACACCGTGAAAAGGAGGATCTAAGGGGTTCCTTCCAAAGTGAACCCCACGGTGGGTGCTTTTGCAGGAGCAGAGAGCTTGTTGGGGGGCTCAGGGATGCTGGGGAGCAGCAGGGCGCATGATGGTATGTGCAGTATTAACTGAAGACAGCGGGGAGCAAAGCTGGTGCCAAGGTGAGGACAGGCTGGGGTTCCTGGGAGTCTCTTGCATCTCTCTGGGGCTAGGAGAGGTCTGTGGTGCTTGTGCTGGATCACACAGTGCCTTGCAGCAGCCCCCAGCATCCTGGCCTGGCTCAGCACCAGTGCAGCAGCAGGGCCAGGGCAGGCATTGTGCCCCTGCACTGGGCACTGGTGAGGCTGCGCCTCGAATCCGTGTTCAGCTCTGGGCCCCTCACTGCAAGAGAGACATTGAGGTGCTGGAGCGGGGCCAGAGAAGGGCAGCGGAGCTGG
>WYDI02032923.1:0-71706 GCA_009867235.2 Psittacus erithacus
GGAAGAAGAAGAGGAGGAGGAGAAGAAAGAAAGAAGGGAGAAGAAAAGAAGAGGAAAAGGAGGGAGAGAGGGAGAGGGGGAGGGGGAGAGGGGGGGGGGGGGGGGAAGGAAGGAAGGAAGGAAGGAGGCCGGGCTGATTAGCATGCAGCAGCGCTCGCAAGCCCGGCTCCATTGTTTTAACACCTCCCCTCTCCTCCGCGCCAATCTGTCACCGTTCAGCAGGCGAACGCTGCTGCCTCGAATGCTGCTCTTCTCAAATGAGACGGATAATTAGCTGCCCCGCACGAATGGCGCACTCTTCTCACCCCTGATTGCTATCACCTTCTTGCTCCTGGGTGTTTTGACACCTCGTAATCCGCCTGCTGCTTTTTCTCTTTTTTTTCCCTGTTTCTGTTTTTTTTCCCCCCCTTCCTTTTTTTTTTTTTTTTTTTTTTTTTTTTTTTAATGCAATCCCAGTTGCCATTTGGATTGAGACTCCTCTGTTGAGTTAACCTTGTATGATTGCGGGGGAAAAGGGAATGTACGGTAGGGAGGGAAAGAAATCGCCTCCTCTGAGTTTCATCTGCTGAGTGAACCATGGGTGGGGGTAGGAGCATCTCGGCTTGATCCTCCAGCGCTTTTGTTCGTGAGAGGGAAGAGCCTCTCCTGAGCATCCTCTGAATTAACGTTAGCTCGGGTGGGGAAGGATCGTGCTTAGGAAGACTCTTCCGCTCACTTAATAGAGAAAAGACTGCATTTCTACTGAGTTATCTGTTTAGTTAAATTCATAAATACGAGGAGGGGATTTTAAAAGTAAATTCACACGGCCAGGGAGCTCCTTTTTTCCCCCATGTAGACAGGGAAGGCAGGTAACTTCTGAGCCTCTTAAAAGTAAATTAATGTGTTTCATGGGAGTCAGAAGAGTGCTCTGATTGGAGTGCGAAGTGGCAGAGAGAACTTCTTCCCTTCTGATTCCAGAGAAATAAGAGATCTCAGCTAATGCTCTGGTGACTTCTGAAATACCTTAAAAAAACCAAGAGGACTCGTGGAATCTGTCATAGGAGCGTTTTCCTCTCCTCTAACAAGCACTGACAGTCTAATTACTGGAGCTACGAGCAGCTGTCGAGTTAGCTGGGGAAACAGAGCAGCTACATGTGTTCTTCCCGGCCGCCGGCGCCGAGCTCTTGCACGGGGCTAAGTGGGCCGTAACGCCCCAGCCTGCCTCTGAGCAGCCGCGGGGTGGTTTGCTTCCTTCTGCCTTCCCTTCGAGTCGGAACGAGAGCTCCCGCGAACGGCGGCTGCCAGCCCAGGGAAGGATTCCGCTGGTCCGGAGCGGCAGGAACTCGGCAGTGCCCCTTGGCATAAGTTTGCTGTTAGGTCCTTCTCCTCAAGTATTTACTAATCATTTAGTATTATTATTTTAAATGAAATCCCACTTCCCGTTTGGATTCAACCTCCTCTGCTGAGTTCAGCTGGTGCGGAAGGGGGAGCGGCGGGAGGAACGCTGAACCTCCTCTAGTGAGTGTAATAAGGCAGATGTCCCTGCTGGCAGCAGCAGCCTCCTCCAGGAAAGCTGTATGAGTGGGGCCTGCTCAGTGACCGCACTCGCCTCCCACTTCAAGTAGCTCACAACTGCTTAGCGTGGTATTTATTTAGTTATTTATTTATTTTTAAACCAGTGGTGCCCCTCGCAGTGGTCTGATGGGCGAGCCTAACCGGACACCCTCAGGCAACAATAGGTTTAAGCACGCAGAATTAAACAGCTTCCTAAGACGCCGCACTAGGCAGGAGCACTCATAGCGGGAGAGGGATGGGTTCTGCGGGAGACAAGGCTTTGGACATCTGTGTCGTCTTGTCGTCCACCCTCCTTTCCCCGGCCGCAGTGGGGGGGGAGCATGGCCCTGCGGCAGGCGCGGAGCTCTGGCCCCCTCCAGCAACAAAGACCTGCGGCCCCGCGCGGGGCTCCCTCTGCGCCAGCCCAACAGCGTCCGCGCACGGCGGGGAGGGAGGACACGACAGGAACGGGCACACGAGATGCCTTTATATTGTTTAAAGGTGACTCGCAGTTTGTTCAGTTCTTAATAACGTGAGCTCCTGAGCTCGAGTTTCACGGTTGAGAGGACAAGTCGGCTTTATGTCGGGCGGGCTGGAGATGTGCGAATCTCCATCTCTCCTCCCAATCCTGGAACTTCTGTCTCTCCCAGGAACCACCCCCAGCCACACTCGCCTGGGAGGTACTTCACAAGCGGCACGGCGAGCCCAGGGATGAACGCATCCTGCTCTGCGCTGGACACCGCCGGGGTTTAGTGCTGTTAATAGTAACAAACTCTTTCTCCAGGTCATGGAGCAGACATGCACTGCGCACTGCTGTTTATTACAGTACATTCTGTTTACAGCCAGTCACAAACATGAGATGTTTAAAATAGAGGAAATAATTTCAGAAAAATCAATTTCTAAAAATGTGCAGGTGTTAATTCTTCCCAGAAAGTGTCTCCAAAGAGAAACTGTTGTGCTTTGCTGCTATGAAAATATTAATGCTAATTATCAAATATCAGGACTAAAACCTACATGCAGTTCAAATGCAAAAAGCTCCTAGTTGCTTTGATTAAATGAAATTACTTAGTACCTCCCCTTTTAAATTTGATCCTAATAAATCCAGAAAATGTGCAAACTTTATAAGAATACACTGTTTCAATTAAAAACAAATTAAATTCCACTGAGAAGGCCACTAAGCTTATTCTAGTTAAAAATAAAGTCACTGAGATTTCGGTGATTAGATTTTTCTTTCTAGGCTGTAACAGACTTCAGCAATCCTTCATAGCAGACCAGAAAGAAAGGTAAATAATCTTTGGTATTTTTAGTTTTAGGGAAAGTTTAATCCTTTCCCACTTTATCCCTCATAGTAATACAACTTTTTCCGTGGGAGTATTTTTACAAATTATAAATGCTAGAAAGGTACACGAAATAATTTTTTTTTTTATAATGTGTAACAGATATCCATAAAATTGCTACTGATACATTTTGGCAAATGGGTAATTTACGTGCTGTGTTTGATTACTCTCTCTAGTAAACAATTCATCTGGGAGCATCAACCATTCATTTATGTTACTAATGAACAAGCTTACTCTAATTTTGACATACCTGGCACTCAGTTACTGCAGTGATTTTACAAGAATCTCAATTAAGAGGTTCACTACTGTAAGTTAAATTTGGAATTTTTGTAAGAGAAATGAAAAATGAGGGTCTACTTCTCTTCCTGTTTACTTCAAGGAGAACATAATCACATCACTGGATAGCGAGAAAAAACATCCTTGCATTACACCAGTTTCCCCAGCCAGATTAAAGCATTAATTCTGCAAGTCTACACTCATAAATAAAAAGGGAAAAAAAAAAAAAAAAAAAAAAAGAAAAAGGTATTTAACATCACTCTTGAAGGCAATATTGAAGCATAACAAGCAATAATGTGAATTACAGTATTGAAGTGACTGCCAGTTTTAAGTTACCTTGTCAAAGGACAATTAAAAACTTGCTTATCTGACACACTGTTTCAGTCATGAGTTCTTGTTATAAGAAGTCTTAATTCTTCATTTCGTAGCGTATCTATTTGAATTAAAAAAAAAATCAAGATGTATGCAAAACAGTGAACCATTGAATTCTCATAGATTAAGACTGTACTTTAAAGTGGGAATTCAGATGCCGAAGAAAATCTTCCTTAGATGTCATAGATGGTGGGAAAACTTCTCGACAGAATTCACATATTCCACACTGATTCAGTTCAGAGTCTGTATAAGCTTGTGCCAGCAAATCATTGTCTTCAGGCTGCCAAATGAGCTAAAAGAAACAGAAAATGATTATTGCTGTGGTTTACTATGTGGTCTACATGATGCTGTGGTTTGTATTTATATAAGCGTTCTTTACACCTGTCTGGCCAGAGACATAAACTAGAGAGTTCTCATTTAAGAAAACATAGGACTTAGATATTTTTTTAAGTTCTATAAACATACTATGCTTACAAACAATTAAAATGCCTTTGTATATATTATTGACAAATACTGCTATGAGCAAAAGTCTGCAATATCAGCCCGATACATATTAAAACTTTTCTTCAACTTCTTCAATATTTCAGTATTTTACTGTAGAAGTCACAGTACCAAACAGCCATTTAAAAGAAATGAAAACCCACATTTTTACCTTAGAAAAAAATGTTTCTTGTAAGAGTTAATATGAGTCATATTTTATTTCTATTCTTACTGACACCTAACTAGTTTTCAGTTTACTTACAAAATGCCTAGAGCAATGTCACACAGCCTCAGTTACTTATTTGCTTTGACTGCCTGTTAGTATAAATATATGTTATATTTGTCTAAAATTTATCTAAAAAATCTCTTTAGGAATTCCTTCTGCCATAACATCATCATACTCAATGGGACCACCTGAATATCTATCCATGCATTCAGGCAATGCTGTAAACTATACTAAATTTAGTCCAGCAGCTGTACTGCTCTTGGTTCCTGAGCTAGTTAGTTGAAAGTTAGCAAGCAAGTCTGTTTACCTCACATTGGAGTTCAAGACACTTCAGCTTGATACATACTCTAAGTCACAGCGTGCACTAATTATTTAGCATCATACCAACTAGGAATCAAAAAGTCTTTCATCAGTTTTCACAGTAAAGTTAAAAATTAAGTTTCACTAGTATTAGCAAACCAAGGTAGAATTGTTATATGTCCAGGATGAGTAAGCTTTAACTAAATTGAAAACTAAATTCATACTACTGTGATGGCAAAGCAGACAGAATGGAACCAAGCTGGTTTGAACTCGATGTGAGGATGAACCCAGAAGAGAAGAACACCCTGCATTTTTTTTTTGGCTCAGTTTTCTTCTCTCTTGCTTCAGTCACACATGGAAAAGCAAACAAGAATACTTCAGAAAGCAGTTTCTTTAGAAGTTTTAAATTTCTTCCTATTGATACTTACCTAACAGTTTTAATTTTTAGCTCTTATTCAAATTTCATTACGCCAAATAGTTAGAATCTACTGTTTATTCCTCCCGTGGTAACTCACTGTACAACTAACCCGGCATTCATTATGGTTAAACCTTTTTTTTAAACCACCTAAACTTCTTGAAATCAATTTCCTGCCCATTCCCTATTTAAACAGTGTTTAGCTTATCAGATAGCAATAGCAGATTTACTGTCTTTCATTATGGTCAGCAATCCATATAATTAAATTGACTAATTAGTAATTAAGTGCAATCACACCACTTTTTTCAGCTCAAAGAGTCTACTTATTGTACGTTGCTGGTGTAAATTGCATTCTAAATCTATCTAGACACTGACACACTTAAACATCCCTACAGAAATGTGTTTAGAATTACTTGTTTCTAATACCTTATGACGTACAGCACAATTTGAAAGAAGATAAAATAGTATTGTAAAAACCCCACAAAGAACAAAGTTAGATTTCTAATCTTGAAAGCACAACATGGGGAGGTATTCTTACAGCAACTCACTGAGGCAGGCACTTAACTTCTATTCCTTTCTTTGAGTGTACTTAATAGGCTTTTCAGAACAGGGATATATTTAAGCAGATGTTCCATTGCAAAAACATTAATATTCAGATTAACATCAATAGACTATAAATCTGCTTTAAAAATCATGAACATTCTTAGAACAATTTTTGGTGGAAACAACCCCCTCAAACTGTGAATACCAATAAACATATGCATCTATATGCAAGTCTCAGTTAAATGTAGTCTGTAAAATCCTATGTCCACTAATATCCATGTTTATTTTAATCTGCTGCTCTTTTCAGTCACGTTTTTTTTTTTTTTTAAAGTTACATCCTAAGAAAACAGGACTGAGTTTTCACATTTAGTATCCACATAGAAGGAAAGAGCTAAATTTATTATAGCAACTGAGAGCAGTTCCAAGAACTTACTGTTGCCAAATCTATTTCATTTATGGGGTTTTCCATTTTATAAGTTAACATATGTAGTAAATACTTGAAACTTTTTTCCACAGTAGTTGAAAAAAAAAAAAATCAGGTATGTAATTCCTCCCTATTGGAGCTTCACCAGCAGCAGGGATGATAGAAGCAGTAAGCAGTGTAACTACCCCTTAGAAAGATGGTAAAAACACTAAGAACAAGTTTATGCATAGATTTTGCTCAGACTAACATAGCTGAAAGGGCATGTATGCAAGTAACTTTTAAAAAACATTATTATTTTGATCTCCATATATATTATCTGTGAATCAAACCTTTAGCACAATTAACAGTCAAAAACCTAAAGCTGAATCCAATTCTCTCAGAAAAATACTTAAAAGCCTCTTCAGAAGGCAGCTGGATAAAGGCAATGGATGTTTAAATATACTGACATATGCAGACATATATTTAATGAATTCTAAAGTAGTACCGGCTCATTTCAATCAAGCTTCTCGATAAGGTATAACATTTTAATCAATGTCCTATATGTGCTACAGTACTACCGTAGATCTGACTTATAAATATTGAAATGGTTCACCATTAGGTTTCTCTTTTCCAAGTATTAGCATGGATACATTTTCCTTCAAAAAAATACATCATCAAACCCAAGGCTTATTGTTATTCAACCACAATTCTCTACTTTTTAAGCTGCATACTCCCCTCCCAATTTATAATCACATACCAGCTGTTTCACTTTCTGTAATACACAATGCAGGGTGCCATCTATTGAAAAATGAATACACAGACTAACTAGTAAAAGAATTAGCTGGAGAGGGAATACATAAAAAGAAGATAGTAATAAGCAATGAAGTGAATGCTTCACAGCTCCACAGGAATTCTACCAGTGATAAAATAAATGGGTTTGATTTGTTTAACTCAGTCACAACTTTAACTAAGGACCCAATGGAAAATAAAGCACAGTAAAATCTGTGATTAGTAAGCTGGCATAGAATTGAGATCTCCCATATTACTAATAAATAAATATTTAAAGGACATTTTGAAAAATCAGGCTTATAGTTTAAAATACAATGATGAAGAACAGCAAACTTTACATGCTTTAAAGTTTTCATTCAGAACTGGTTTGTAGTAGAAATCTAAACTGCACTATGTTTTAGGAGACGAAAACATCAAAGCTATCATGCCCTACAAAAAGCTTTCCAAATGCTAGTTTTGCATGTCATGCAGCGGCAAAATCAAGAAGTAAAGCACTTCTGCTGCATGTGCCTTGTCATGAGCAAAGAACATACAAATACATTAATGTAAATAGTAAAAATCTGCCAAATCCATCCTCTCAGAATTTCTAAGTATCCCTATTTGCTTATACCTGAAAACCTCCCCTCTCACAAGGTGTGAGAAAAGCCAAAGAAATGTAAAAAAAACCGGTCTACAAGGGCCCATTATTATTTTGCCAGCAATTTCATTTGAGAAAGGATTACAAAAAAGAAGCAAAGTATTCAGAGATGTGATTGTCAGAACCTGCTGAAATGTTTTTCTGCATTACAGCAACTGGGCATTGCTTTCAGAAGTTCCCATGGACTTCAAGTAGCTGTAAGTGAAATTCAAGCCTGAAGTACATACATAAACCTAAAATAAAGTATTTTAGTGAACTGTCATTTGAAAAAATAAATAGGCTTTCCTCCTTCTAAAGTATGAAGGAAAGAGTTAAGTTTATACCTCACATAGAGAGGTGCTGTTTATACCTCACATAGAGATAAAAAGTAGATCATTTTCCCACAGTGTTTATCTGTTCAGCTTATTAATTGTCAATTTGTCATATTCTCTGCTGTACACTAAGAACAGTTAAAACAACTATGTGCCCTATTCAATAGAGATCAAGGGTAGAAAGAAAGCAATCTACGGGGCAATTTCTGATTAATGACAGCTTTGAAATATACAGAAGCAATTAATATCTACATGAACTGAAATTTGTGCCAGCATATCCAGTGTCTACATCTGTTTAAATTCCTGCCCTTTCACAGGAGAAGTGCCTTGTGCACATTCCGCAGTATCAGGAAGAAAAACTGACAAGAGAATGTCTTAAAAAAGACTGATGAGATAGCCCATAGAATATATTAATACTGTCTCAAAGATCTTTGCAAAGTGGTTGACTGAATCATTACAATTTTTTGGAATGTACAGTATTTATTAGAAAGATACCTGATGAGGACCTCTGACGACTGTCCCAGCAGCTTCTAAAGAAGAAAAAATTACTTCAGGTACACCCTGGTCTGTGTGCTTAGGTACAAATGTGAAACCAATGTCTGTTGTTTTTGAACGTGTTTTGTCATGGGTATTTTCTATGGACATGTTTGCATAATCTGGGTGATTTGTTTTGTCAACAGTAGTTAAACTTTGTAAAGCTGAGGTCATGAGATCAACTCCATGAGCTTCAAATGAGTTAGGTTCCAATTTACTGAGGTTAACAGCACAGCCTCTAAGCTCCAGGTTAAAATGATAATCTTGAAGCATGTTTTCAGCTATACCAGTACAAGGAATTGCTGGTTCTTCCTGAGTGCTCTGCAAGAAAGCAGAGTCATTGTCTGTAGGTGGAAGCTTGACATTAAATTTAGAAAGTGATTCTATAGAGGAGTTGTCCTCATCTTGGCCCACTCCTCTTGGTGTGATAGATGTGATGCATGATGCACCTCTATTTATATCCTTTATAACCCGAGGCTTAAAAAGCTCTTCTGCTTGTTCATCAGTTTTATCAGTACACTGTATCGGCATGGAAAACTGTATTTCTGCAAAGAAAGAATGAAGAAAAAATTAAATAGTCCATTGAAGTATAGTTATTAAAGGCGTTGTGTTGGGGTATTTTTCCAGAGAGGTTTTTGATGGTCCTTACTGGCTTTCTAACCTTTAGCTTTTCTCTTTGAAATCAGCTTCAGGCTGATTGTGAGGCTGTTCACAAACATTAGGTCTGACACAAAACTATCAGAACAGAAATAAAAGGAAGTAATTCTGTTCTAGTAATTATATTTCTCTTTGACTTATGACTGTAAACATTTTCCTTTTATTGAAAATTATGTTGTCCCATGCTCTTTAACACATACTTACATATATTTACTGAAGTGTTCTGGCAGAAATAGAAGCATGCATGCTAAGCACCATAAGCACAATTCTAGAAGGTATTCAGGTACCAAAATCCCACTGGTTTCCAAATTTGGTAAATACTTAAAACTGACTAACTATTCAGAACTGGGACCAAATTTTTCCTTTGTTTTGAGAACTCCATTTTGTAGTGACAGGATAAGGGGGAATGGCTTTAAACTGAAAGAGGGTAGATTTAGATTAGATATAAGGAAGAAATTCTTCACTGTGAGAGTGGTGAGGCACTGGAACAGCTTGCCCAGAGAAGCTGTGGCTGCCTCATCCCTGGCAGTGTTCAAGGCCAGGTTGGATGGGGCTTGGAGCAGCCTGCTCTAATGGAGAGTGTCCCTGTCTGTGCCAGGGGGTTGGAACTGGATAAGCTTTAAAGTCCCTTTCAACCCAAACCATTCTGTGATTCTATGATTTTCAGCACTTTATTAAGAAAAAAGGTAATAATATACATGGTTACTCCTAATCAGGCGAGAGAATAACTTCAGTACACATTTACTATACAGCAGCCTTCTGACATCACTCAGATATTGTAGTAAAGTGGGCCACAGAATAACAGAAATCAAGCAGATTGAATCTGTATCATGTACCGCTTTTCACACTGTTGAGTTAGGCACTTATTTAAGGAAAACAAATCCATTCTGAAATAAGTTGCCAAGCACTCACGCCCCAAAATTCCCACCCCTAAATAATAAATAGTTTGGTACTGTACAATCAGAATATAACCATACAGTTCAGACATAGCAATTTGAAGCCACAAGCTCTACATGAGCACTTAATGTAACAAAACTTCAGTAATTATATAACCTAAATAAGAAGTAAGTACTGAAATCAGCATCTCTTGCTTCAACCATGTAAGTCTGGCAGGTGTTTCTTGAGATCACCTAAGCATCTGATCCTGCTAGCTAGTAAGGAATACCAATAATAGCTTACATTTAATATAATGTAAGCATTAGCAGAACTCAACATTCAGGATCTCTTCCAGCTGCAATAAAAATCAAGCCTTTCTTTTGTTTTCAGGAAGTGTTGGATTAAACTCCTGTCCCATATAACAAAACAGCATTCAAAAGTCTGCACAAGGAAGTCTAGAAAATAAGTTCTCTGGCTCTCCTCAGTCCAGCAGTTTTCCTCTAACAGACATGGGGCTAGAGACATTCATAACAGATATTTTTTGAACTGACAGCTAAATTAAAAGCAACCAAGTGCTGTCATTCACACAGTATGATGGAATATCACATATAGTAAGTGCTTGCCTCTCACTCCAAGGGACAAAACAATTACAAGAGCCATTGATGTGATGACTGTCTTTTATAGCATGTGATTTGGAGCATTCGTCATAGAATGCCAAAACTGGCGGTGCGTTTTCTTGGTGAAATACTGAGCACCATGTGAACAGACTTGAAAAAGGCAGATGGTAAACAGTGGAAGTACTTCTATGTATGTGTAATTTACAGTATTTTCAAATATAAAGCAAAGCTTTCAAACAGTTGAATCACAATAAGAGCTTAAGTATGATATTACCAGTTTCAGGTTCTGGCTTTATCTTAAATTTACTCAGTTGGTCTGTTTGTTCTCTGGCTAGCATACATATTCGATGCCACTCTTCTTTCATGTCCTGGAAAATAGTCTCCAGATTCTCCCTGGAAGATCAAAATTGTAAGTTAGTCAACCAATTCAGCTTGTTGTGACCTCTAATCTAGTCACACCCACAAGCCAGAGAAAAACAATAGTGTAAGCTACTTTTCTTGGATACCTTGTTCCTCGACATATGTATACATATTTTTGTTCTCCTCAGTAAAAGCAAGCAGAAAAGGGAAAAGAAAATCTCTAACGTTAAAGAGCTGTTTAGTCATATCACACACACATACATTCTAACTTAGGGCCTGACCCTGCAAGGACCATCCGCCCAGAAAATCCAGCCTTTACATTTCCTTTGGTTCTCTCAGGTATTTTGTGGAACAGCTTATCTTTCACTAGGATACTGTTTCCATCTCATTATAGAGAAAATAAGCTGCTGATACTTCTGCAAACATTAACTGTTTTCCATTCTTTTCTGTGCATTTCAGACTTTGCAGAAGGAATACACAAGCATTTATTACTGCTTCTTCCTCCTCTGTCTACCTGACATTTTGAAGAGAGACTTGTGAACTTATTACTTCTCTATTTTATGCAATATCACATGACCTTCCATTTTATTTTGAGGGATTTTTTTTATTATATCTTTTCCAGAGTATCATATGGACATCCGATAGTTATCTGCACTGAGAACAGAAAAATAGTTCTTCATGGTAGTGTGAGTTTTATTTGCCTAAAGGCACTAGGCTATTTGGTTATTGATGCAGCCATAAAATTCCATTGGAAAATTTTGATAAACTTGCTTAGTGATTTATATTTGTAAGCACAATATAATGGATGTTATAAAATGGAACTTCAAGGATGAAAATGTGATGTTGGATTTGAGTTCTTTTTTGCATCTTTGTATCAGAAGAGCTCAAAAGGGATTTTTCTTTGATCCAGTGAATTTTTTTCCTCTTTATTGCTTATTCATATAGCAATCAGGAGTGTCATGGCTGTGGTTCCTACTTCTGTTGTGTTTCTCTTTCTGAAGACACAAATGTCTATTTGCAATTCATTTGAAAAAAGCCCCAAATCTACAGAAGGAGCTAAAGTTGCTACTGCTACCACTTACATTCTGACCCTTTTTCAGGTGTTTGATAAAGAATTAAAAAAGATTCCTGTCACAAGTTCCTAATCAGAGCTTTGAAATATACATATGATTAGAATCAATCTTAACTTGCTAGACTTTTGTGATACTACAATCTTACTAGTGTAAGATTACCAGTAATTTTTCCAAGCAAACAGTAAAGTAAGGGAGTTACTGGAGAGCAGGGAGACAGAAGACAGATAAAGGTTTTTTATTTTTTTAGATATATATCAGTATGAAGACAAAAAGTCTTTAAGGATGAAAAAGTCATTACCACATCAAAATCTTATTCCTCTCTTTCTTATCATAAAGCAGTAGTGACTCAGACTTAAGATCCATGTAGTTTATCTAGCCTGTGTCTGAGAGTGGCCAAAAGCAGATGCCTAGGCAAGAGTATAAGAAGACAGCAAGAATTGGTGATACTTTTCCCTAATACTCTCCTAGCTTCACCTTAAAGAATCTTCTATTTGACCTCAGCAAAATTGTGAAAAGTGGTATTACTGCCTATCCTGTGAAAAATGCAAACTTTAGACTTTGCTCAATACTTTTCCCAAAACACAGGCAGAAGAGGGAATACTGGCTTAGGAAATACACTGCTTTTGGTCCCTTGGTCATAGCAAGGGCTGGCTGGCTTCAGCTTACAGATAAACCTGATTTCAAACTCTCTCACTTAGGATGGCTCATGCTGACTATCAGACCTCCTCCTGGCAGTGCAGCAGGCTCCTCTGCTGTGCTGCCATCAGTTAATCCGTTACAGTTGTACATTCTTGTTCTGAAAAGAGTTAATGCTTACCCAAAACCCAGCATTAACATCCACTGCTGTTTCCCACAGAGTTTAACCTCCTGCTGAACCAAGTGGCTATTTTTCTTCCTCTCAACTTATCCCTACATACTTGCAAAGCCTCAGCTATGATTCCATATAGTTGCTGGCTTTAACACCTTCCCACACTGGCTCTTTGACCTCTGCTCCTCCCCTACCCCACCTCCCCATTCATTTTTTAAGGTGCTGTGTAGAATATAGGGAAATAGCTGGTCTTATTTAATAGCAGAAAAGACAAATAAAAGCAAATTTCAAAAACAGTGCTACAAAAGCATTTACCTTTCAAACACAGGTGAAACACCAGAGATCCCTCGAGATAATTCAGGCTTATCTGGAACAACTTTCTTACTTTTCACCTTGAAGTAAAATATGAAAATATTGATCAGAGGTAAGCACATTAATTTTGCTCTCCACCCTGATCTGAATAAAAATATCACGGGATCCCTCACCTGGTCCTGGAAGCTCTCAAAACTTTCACAGAATTACAAAAGCAGTTCTTTACTGTTTCTGTGAAATTCTTATTTTTAGTTTAACTCAGCAACTCAGCGTGGCATTCCTCTGCTCATATTCCCCTGAAAGGAAACTGGTTCTAAGAATACTGCTTGACTGTAATTCCATTTCAGTCACATATAAGTTAAGATTATGTATTGTGTATAAGCTTGCTAGTGAGGTATCCAGCTATTTTAGCTCTGAAAAATCAATATATTCACTGAAATTTTCAATGAACGCATCACAAGCCAGTATGTCAAGAGTTCTCGCTGTTTTTTAAATAAGTTATTAACTTTGACTACCACCTTGTGGTTCACTCTAGTATTACACAGCTTTAAATCTAGCTATCCCTCAAGGACAGAATAGCACTCTGGATGCCATTCTGTAAGCAAAAACAGAGTGGCATAAAAATGAAAAAACCAACTCAGTCTTGGTGAAAACTTCCAATGGAAAATTATAAAACAGAAATGCTAATCTGGAGTTTTCACAAATACTAACTTTTGATGACGTAACATGAAATAATTAACACACAAAGCAGCCAATATGTATTTAATAGTTTGGTGTTCCCTATGTGCTTTACGTACTTTAATGATTTCCAAATAATTATATGATGCTTAAATTTAAAATTATTTCTTATAATACTTAGTATAAACATGTTTGAAAGAAGGAATAATTTAAAAATGGTTGTTTTTTTTTTTTGTCATTTTATCTCTACATGGTTTTGTATCTTACCTCCCTTTTATCAGCTGGCATCTGTATATCCCTTTGTGCTTCATTTAATTCTTTCAATTTGCTTTTCAGACTTCTTATTGTATCTTCTTGGTTGGAAATAATAGATATCAGCTTCCTTTCCTTTTGATTATTTTTGTCTTCAAGTTGCTTCAATTTCATGCTCTCAATTTCTAACTGTTCCTAAAAAAACAATTTTAGAAACACCAGTACAATTAATAGAACTGAGTCTTGTGGAATATCACTATTCAGCAGTCTGGAATAGGCTAAATTAAGCTTTTGCAATATAAGTAAGAGTCAGTCTTATTTATGACATTAGTAATTTTAAGCTGATAGTAAAGACCTTCTACCACTACACATAGTGGTAGCTCATCATAGAAAATTACTCAAAAGAACTGTATGTTCTGAATTTCTCAAAGTCATATTAGTGTTTATAGAAATAAAGACACTCTCTTGGTTTACTTACTGTATCATTTACATTAACATTTTATGTACAATATATAAAATAGTATTTAATTAATTTCAATCTTAAACAATTTTGAAGAAGGTTACATTCTGCTTAATTTTTGAGAAGACCCAATAACAGAATCATAGAATCACAGAATATCTCAAGTTTGAAGTGACCCGGAAGGGTCACTGAGCTCAAGCCTCTGTTCTTCGCAGGACCACCTAACACTAAACCACATAACCAAGAGCACTGTCCAGATGTTCCTTGAACTCTGACAGGCTTGGTGCCATGACCACTTCCCTGGGAAGCCTGTTCCAGTGACTGACCAGTCTCTGGTGAAGAACCTTTTCCTAATGTCCAGCCTGAACTGAACTTCTCCTGATGCAGCTTCATTCCACTTCCTTGTGTCCAATTGCTGGTCAGAGAGAGGAGATGAGCACTTCCCCTTCTCCAAGCTGAACAAACCAAGTGACCTCAGCTGCTCCCCATTAACTGTTGCCCTTGAGCCCTTTCTCCATCTTGGTCACCCTCCTCTGGACACACTCTAATAGTCTGATATCTTTATCTTACACTGAGGTGCCCAAAATAGCACACAGTACTCAAAGTAGGGCGGCAGTGTACCGTGAAATAAAAGCAATGGCTGGCCCCACTTTAACTATCCGTATAATTAATGGAACTTTTATGTATGTGGGCTTTTTGGTGGAATGAAGAATATAGCATATTTTTTTTTTAATATGAACAACGATAGCCCTTGGATAATTTTCAAGAAACAACTTATGATAAAAAACTGTAGCTATGAAAACCTTAGTTTATGAAACCTATAGAAGTACTCATCTTGAATTGTATCAAGTGTTATAAAATGTGGCCTGAACCCCAATTCTCTTTCTCTGAAAGAGAAGTAAGCCCAGGGGGTTAACTCTGCAAGAACTAATATAAATAAAAAGCAGTGATAAACTCTCTAGGCAGGTAGGGCAAGGTAAAAAAGAAAGCAAATGAAATGCTTTTTCAGGAGCACTTGCTTTACTTACAAAAGGGACCTAAACTGGGTGAGGTTGTGCATTTGGCAATTAGGTAGGTAAGGGCTACTCTTCTAGACAATGACAGCCATGTAGGGATGTGTCCAGAGCTGGTCTACAGAGACACTGGGTGGTTAAGCATGGATGTGTGTATATGCAGCTAACACAACAGTTTAGCCTAAAAAAGTTATACTAGCTGGATGGAAAAAAAAACCTCTACAGAAAACAAGCTTTGAAGGCATTTTTTTTCTTCAGTCTCAATTGTGACTTTGAATAGTAAACCTATAGTAAGAGCTTCAAAGGAACTCTGGACTTGGATAGGATCTCAAGGGTCCATATTAGGTCTCTTCTGCTCAGTAGGTTCAAAAGTGTCTAAAAACGGGATGTTTGTATCCCAGCAGAACTCCTTAATCCTAACCCTTCTTCCATGCTTTGCGCTTCTGGCAGGTGGTGCAGGGAATATATGTATAGATCATGAAATGCTTTCTACACTCTTGTAATGTAGAATCTATATACATCATAGTAGGTAAGAATCCAGGGAAGCAGTTAAAAAAGAAAAACCAAATAGCAAAGGAGAAAAAAAGGCGAAAGATTTTTTTTATATATATATAATTCTATAGAGATATATATATATAGTTCTGGATAAAAACTAAAGGTTCTAGGCTAAACAATCATAGAATCATAGAATGGTTTAGGTTGGAAAAGACCGTAAGATCATAAAGTTCCAATCCCCTTGCCATAGGCAGGAATGCCTCACCCTAGACCATGTTGCCCAAGGCTCTGTCCAACCTGGCCTTGAACACTGCCAGGGGTGGAGCATTCACAACTTTTCTGGGCAACCTGTTCCAGTCTCTCGCGGCCCTTACAGTAAAGAACTTCTTCCTTATATCTAACCTGAACTTCCCCTGTTTAAGTTTTAACCCATTACCCCTTGTCCTATCACTACAGTCCTTGATGAAGAGTCCCTCTCCAGCATCCTTACAGGCCCCCTTCAGATACTGGAAGGCTGCTATGAGGTCTCCATGCAGCCTTCTCTTTTCCAGGCTGAACAGCCCCAACTTTCTCAGTCTGTCTTCATACAGGAGGTGCTCCAGCCCCCTGATTATCCTCATGACCCTCCTCTGGACTTGCTCCAATAGCCCCATGTCCTTCTTATGCTGAGGACACCAGAACTGCACATAGTTGCCATGTGTCATCATCTGTAACTGATGCTAAAGCAGCTAGATTTCTCAAATGGCACAACAAGAACACTATGAAGAATTACAGCACTATGAGGCACAGAAAGTTGAAAGCAGGTTAAGGAAGTATCTGATCCATGAGAACAGACAATCATATCTAGTGCTGTGGGAAAAAAATACAATTTGTGTTAAGAGAAGATGGAGACATCCATAAAAGTATGTTTAACAGATCTGAAGAAAATTATAGCAAGGCCATATGCTGAACATAGTTTCATAACTATACCTTTTCCATGTTCTTTAAAGACTACATTATAGTATGGGGAACTGCTTTTTGCCACTCCAGGAATGGAACAGTGATATAATGTGGGTTCACAGACCCCAAGCTATCCCTGAGCCATCATTTGGTCACAGGGTTTCCAAACATTAGAATCAAAGAATAGTTTGTGTTGGAAGGGCCTTTCAAAAGTCATCTAGTCCAACCTCTCCCTGCAATGAGCAGGGACATCTTCAACTAGATCAGGCTGCTCAAAAGCCCCATCCAACCTGATCTTGAATGCTTCTGGGAATGGGGCATCTATGACCTTTCTGGGCAAACTGTGCCAGTGTTTCACCACTTCATTGTAAAGAATTTCTTCCTTATATCTATGTCTGGCCATTTGATGGTCAATTTCAATTTCTCACTTAAAAAGCCAATGGGATGCAGTTTCTTCTTTGAAAACGATTTGCTGGAAATCCAAACACCTACGAAAAAGCTTATGTCAAAGATGGCACTTGCCCTTGAAGAACAACTCTGCCTTAAAGACAGTAAAATAACTGAGTCTGTGATACAGCACTGGTCTGTACACACATAATTTATCTATTTGTGATTATTACAGCTCCAAATAACGTGAGCTTCTAAAAGCTTTCAGATAACTGGATGGACTGCAGTAATGGACAGTAGCTCTCTTTCTCCTGCATTCTCTTGCAGGAAGTGGGGACAAGACTTAAGCAAGCAGTGAGAAAAGCCATGTGGGAATCAATGTGAGAAGAGCCATGCAACATGTTGTAATGAAGATATATCAGTACCTAACTGATGTAAATCATCATTCTCATGCACTGTCAGGATACACCACCAGGAGAAACACTGAAGAAACAACTGCACTTTTTAGGATCTTTCAGTAATATAGTCCTTCATAGCTTGATGATCTTACAGTTTCTAGTACTGACTGAGTTTGGATATTTGCAATGATGTGGTAACATTTATAAACTGGCTGAAGTTTATAAAGCTAATGCCATAACAATTAAGTATATCACACATGCTATATCTGCTCAGTTAAGTACTTGATCATACAATGGATTTTTTAAACATGCTGGTATTAGCAGCCAGCAAAGAGGTTACATCTGTATTATAAATAGATCTGTATTTTTTCTTTGGGAGAGGCTTTATAGGATCAGAGGAGAATTCAAGCTGTAAGGGACTTCAAGGGTTCTCTAGCTCCTAATCAAAGCAGGGGCAGTTACGATGGTCAGGTTACTCAGTTTGGCCTTGAATTCTCTAAGGACAGAGGCTACACAACCTCTGCGGTCAACTCTTTCCAATGCCTGGCTGTCCTCATGGTGAAAAGTTTTCACACAAGTCTGAACCCTTCATGTTTCAACTGCCCATTGTCTCTCATCCTTTTGCCATGCACCATGGTTAAGACCCTAGCTCCATCTGCCTGTTAACCTCAGCACAGTTATTAGAACACTATTAGCTTCCCCTGAAGCCCTATCTGCTCCAGGTTGGACAAGTCCAGTTTCTACATCTTCTCATGGGATATGTACTCAAGCTCCCAACTGTCTCAGTTGGGCTTCTGCTGAATTCACTCTAGTTTATCAATGTCTTTCCTGTACTGGAGGTCCCAACCTGGATGTAATATTCTAGATACAGTCCAATGAATGCTGAATAGAGGGAGATATTCACTTCCCTGAGTGTGCTACCTGTGCTCCTGTTAATACAGTCCAGGAAGCTGTTGCCCTTTGTTTCTGCCAGGACACACTGCTGGCCAATGTTCACCTTGCTGTCTAACAAGATCCCAGCTCCTTTCCAGTAGAGCTTCTCCACAGCCTGTCAGTCCCCAGAGCGTACTGCTGCAAAGGCAGGTCTTTTTATTTTTAGTGTTTCAATGGCTTCCCAGAATAAACAAATTGTCAGATAACTTCATGGAAGAATACTATTCAACTGATGTACGGCACGGGGTCTCAAGGAGTAATAACTGTAGCTTTTAACAGTTTAACCATGAACTCTTATTATTGGTATTAAACAGATGAAGCAGTAAGAAAAAAGCTGTCAATACCAGAATTTCTTATACTGGGTAGCAGAGTCTAATTAATTCTACATGAACATGTTTTCTTGTCATAAGTACTGACTTTAGTTTCATGTTTTATGGAGTTTACAAGGATTCTGATGTCTGACTTTGTACTAAAAACAGCATGCAGAAGAAGCTTTACTTCACATTGTCTAATCTTGCTTGCTAAGGTTTTCTGTTTGCTGTGTAGCTTTGGGTCTGAAACAGTAACTGGATCTATATTCTACTTACTTAATAAAGTTTGGCCAGGCTGTACTCAAAACCAGACAGCAGTTTAGGTCTCTTTGGTCTCCTCAAGCAGGTGACTGAAAAAAATCTGATAATCTTGTATATAGTTTGGTACTGACCACCAAGCCAATCTGGTCCACTCACCTATTTCAGTGAACATGAATGTGAATCAAAAAAAAACCAAAAACAAACCAAACCCCCCCCCCCCCAAACATTTTATAACACACTGGCAACAGAGTTTGACAATAGCAGGTAAAATACACAACTATGGCCACCTACTAGAGAACAAAAAAAGCTGACCCCTCCCTCAGTTTAAACTTCTAAAATTTAAGCTCTAACCATGCACCTATTACATTCAATACAGGATTTCTAGTAACTTCACTGGAGGACAGCCCACTGAGAACTGTTTAGTCAGTTCCCATTAGACTCAGCAAAAGACAGTTTTGAAACGTATTGATAAACTCAGGCACCTCCAGCCATGGGAGAGACTCTGAGTCTCAAGGAAGAACAAGGAGAAACAGCAACATTTTAACTTAAAGACTGTAATCATAATTTATTATCTGGAGCTATAATTTTTTTAAGTCTGAAATTTTTAGTGGAGAAGCAGAATAAAGCAGTTAATGCAGTAGAGGACAAGCTATAAACATAATTTATTTTAGAGCAGAATGTGGATAGAATGTTATGAGAAAAATACAGGCTTTCAAAAAAGCTTCCAAATTTCAATAGCTGAAAAATGGCCAATACTTTATTGAATTAGATATAAGAGAACTATACTGCGCCAGTGAGGATGATGGATTTCTGGACTAACAGGTATCAAAACATGTCTGGGGAAGAGTACGAGGAAACAGGAGGCATTGATGGTACTGCCTTTAATAAATTCCCAGACCTTCTTAGTGATAGTTTCTATGTACTTATTAACTCTCAACAGATTTCTCTTCCATGAAGTTGTCCAATTTTCCCTTGAAGCAGGAAGTTCCACCTGTTGACCACTTAGCTTGTAAAGAAGCAGCTTTTTTTTTAATTTTACTTTTAATTCATTTATTCAGAAAGACAGAGAAATGGGATCTGTCTTAAGTTATCCTGATGTGGTCCCAGTGATTTGCTACTTGTTCATTTTTCCCCCAACTTGATCCCTACATTTATTCCATGCAGTTTACCTTTTTATCCAGCATGCGTCAAAAATTGTACACGTTTAAAAAGTGCAAAAAGTTGGCAGCTGCCATAAATGCATATAAAGCATTTATAACAATGCAATTATTTTTCCACCACCTTTAACAGGGGTTATATGGTTCTCCTCCCCTGAGTTTATTCAGTAACACATGGACTTGGGTACAGAGTCTGCTGTATATCTCCATAGCCAGCTCACGAATGGCATGGCCAAGACACAGCCAGAGCTAACAGAAGTGTGTGTACCTCTGCTTTGCTGTCTGGACATCTTTGTATTGCTCTTAACAGGTTAGCAGAAGCTTACTAGGCACAACACCAAACATTAGGATCCTCCTTATATCAGAAGGATGGTGCAAAGATATCCACATGCCTCTGCAAGAAGCCAGCCTTGGTCCAGTCAAACTTATTTTCCCTCAAGCTCCATGCTCTCAACACTTATGAGTAAGAGCTACTACATTCCGAGTAACAGGAACATAGAGTAGACTGGGGCAACCTGACTTTGCATGGGTTTAGATCTCTACTGATCCCCTCTGAAAGTCCTTATTTTTATAGCACTATGTTATAAACTGGGGGTTTAAATGCAGACAGACTGTACAGTTGATTCTGCATCAGAAATATTTCTGTTCACGGTACAGATGAAGTAAAATCCAGGTGAACTACCTGTTGCTGAGAGGTAACTGCAGTAACTGACTACACAAAGAAATGGAGATAAAACCAAATAACCTACATTCCATTATGAAAAAGCCCTTGAAATAATGATTCCAGATTCTTATGCATTGCTTTAATCTTGTGTATAGCTCATATAATTTCTGCGTGTTTTCCCCTAAGAAGAGCAGATAACACAGCTTCTTTTCTCCTATTCATTATATAACTAAGTTACTTAAAACTATTGTTCTTGAGCAAGCATTCAGAAACAAGAGTATGAAATACCAGACTTGGTCAGGTTGGTATGTGCAATTGTAAGAAATAAATTTTATCCAACTCAAGACAAGAGAAATACGAAACTATGCAAAGGTGATTCATCAAAGAATTAACCCTCCAGCTGTGTTGTATTCTAAATAAATGCAGAGACTAGGAAAGAAATTATATCTTGTGATTACAGATTCTAGTGTAGAAAAATTATATAAATTTTTTTTTTTTAATAAAAAAAGAGTGTATATAAATCTTTGGTGAGAGTATGTTTAACATGTCTGCAGAGGCTTAGTCTCAAGTGAGATTCCTTCAAGACAATTAAGCAAGCATCAGCAATCCAATGAAATTACTTTTAAATTAACACTTTTGATAAAAAAAAATAAATTCTATGAATTTAGATAATTAATTTGTTTATAGCTTGGGTTTAGGAAACAAATCCTGAAATGAATTCTTTTTAAATCCAATGCCTGATTTCCTATAAGGGTCTTTTTATGACTCTTACAGGGTCTCTGTTATGCAGATTCATATTAAAACATCAGAGATTTTGTGTCACAAGACAGTTCTTGAACAACACAGTAGGATGACCTAGGATAAGAACAATGCAACTTAGTGCATCTCTGTCCCTGTCTTTTTTCAATATGCAAAATACATTCAAGGCATTTCCCATCTACTCCGCACTAGTGCTCTACTCGCATGCCTGTTACTCTCAACAATCTTAGTGACAATCTTAGTGTTAGTTCAGTGAAGAGGGGTAGAAGAGAAATTGTATTAAAACTGGCTATTTAAAAAAAAACCCAAACAAATAATTAGCATCTCCAAAGCAATGGCCAGTTCATTTTCCACTCCACCACTTTTTGTGTGCAGATTCTCCATTCCTTGCAAAAACACACAAACTGGTTGCAATGTGAAGAGCTCTTGTGAGAAAAAGAGAAGGCACCGTCTTGACCATTGATTTAGGCAGGTTAAAAAATAAATGAGCAAGTAAGTTCCTACTTCATGATCAAAACTATTCTTAGGAGCTTGATGGCCAAGCAGTGATTGCACTGGGAAAATCAAAGGCGGATGCTTAGCTCACGTAAGGAGACCGAAGTGGCACAACACTCATGCCACTTCAGGTGAGGATCTTGTATTAGAAAACGTGCAGTTCAAAGTAAAAAATCTCACTTCTCTCCTTAGGTTCTTACAGTACAATCACAGCACAAATATGATCTTACGTTAAACATACTGCAGGCAACCATACCTTCAAGAGTTTTTCTCTTTGCTTTGATGCATTCAGTTTTTCAGAGAGCTGGCTTAAAGACAAGTTAGAGGTTTCAATGTCTTCGTGCATTGGAATGTAGGGGTGTACATTACCTTAAAAAGAGAAAAAAAGCAGCTGATTGAGCTGACTGACACTACATTTTTCCCCAGACAGCTTCTAATGACGCAAAATTAAAAGAAGGTAGGCTTATATTGCCCTCTATTTTCTTTGAGCAAGCTTTCATATCAAACAAGCAAGAGAAGTCCAATTCTGCACACAGAGACAATACAAGATTAAACCGGCAATAAAGAATGTACATATATGCTTGAAAATAAAAGCCAACCACTTTGCTAGTATTTATGAAAACCATGAGTGTTAGGCTAGTGTGAATAAATATTTAATGAGCATGGCAGATTAACACATGGTTACTTTAACTCTTTTCTCTTATTTGTGTAATACAGTCAAATAGTGGAAAATTATCCATCAATGACTATTGGATTTGAAAGAGAATTACCTGCTTGTAAAGCTTGGCTATCCAATAGGATTAGCATCACAAGACTTACCAAATAGAAAAGACATATAATCACAGCACTCACATCTAGAATAACCTGAGCTAAACTTAATAACAGGTAATTGTAGGATATGTAACAAATTTGGTTCTAACTCTAGTGAACAATTTGAACCCATATTTTCATAACTTATTGTCTTCAGTGTAAGCAGGTTCTACCTCTAAAGAAAATCTCACAATTTCTTGAAGAGGATAAAGAGAGACCTCACAAGTGTTGCATTTTATAAATAGATTTTGAAACTGCACATTTGTGTTAACTCTCATGTTCACAGAAAAGTACGATACTGCTTTGAGAGATGTATATTGTAAAAACTGAAGCAACAAAGTCAGAACTACTCTTCAATGCAACACAGCATAAAAAGAAATAATGTGCAAACTGGAGTACATACCTCTATTAGCATTCAGAGCAGCTAACTGTGATTTCAGTTTTGCAATAATGTTGTTTTGAAGCTCTATCTTTTCCTGCTGTTCACGTATTTGCTGCATGTAGTTTTCTGTCTGCAAATATAATTTAATTAGCATTAATCTTATTCTGTTTTGACTGGGGGTCTCCTATTTGGCACATAAAAAGCAGCTCTGATTTTCAAAGATAATTGTAATTGTGTGAAAACCCAACTACAGTCACCATTGATGAGTCCATATTTTTGAGACTACACCTATTAGAAAAGTTATTATAGGAAATAAACCCTGATTTCAGTAACTGCTTCAACTGTGGCAGTTGTAAAGGATAGGGTAACTTTTAAGTCAGGGTTCTTCACATAGCCATAGAATACATCAGGTTTCAAATTAGAATTTTAGTATTCTTCAGAATGCTGGTCAGTTAGTTTATTTATGGAAAGATGTAATTTTCTTCCCCCATCTCTTCTAATAAATACATTATATAAAAATAAGCTTTCAAAGAGATAATTTTAAATAGAAAACAGTCTTGCTTATTCCATGCAACAAATATTTTGTAAATAACTTCAACTGCCTATGAACAGAGTTTTGCCTGTTCCTTTGAATGTAGTAACTTGTTTTTCTAACCTAGAAAATGAGGGGAAGCAAGCAAGCAGCCCATTTTTCATCTAGTTATACTCCATCTTATGCTATAAACAGGCCACACAGAGCCTAGTAAGACTGCTTACATTCCATCGAAGTGTATAAATACTGTTAGACAGCCACTTAATTGAACAAATAGTCAGGTGGCACGAAGATGGTAGTACTCAAAACCTATTATTTCATTAGCACATGCCTAATGTTGCAGCTATAGTAGTGCTAAAAACAAGCAAGAAAACTTGTGAAGTCCCAGAAAGAAAACTTACAGGAATTCACTGAATTTTCCTGAAATTAAGAATATGTCTATTACTAAACAGGTCATGACCTGGGACAAGACTTGGCATTATTTTCATGTCTATTCATAGTTTATTCATACTACTGTCTAACTCTCAAATCTCAGTCACATTTAAATTCCACAGCCCCTTACTGCCCAATGTGTTTGTCTGCAAAGCAGGAAGGAAAAAAAAATAATCTACAAGCAAATTGCATTTTAAAAGGCCAGGTAGGAGCTGTGCTGTGAGATTTTATTAAAAAAAAAAAAAGAGAAAAAAAAGTGATCAAAGAGCAATACACTCCAGCAGCTACAAGAGACCTCATGAAGCAGAAAAATCACTGAGAAGCAAATTGAAAATGTACAACAGCAATGTCTTGTCAACACTTCTGTACAGAGCACAGACATGACAGCTAAAACAGATAGAAGAGAAGATGCTTTTGACAGCCAGTGTGCACAAATTATTCCTTGAGTCAGATGGCAGCAACAAGTTACCAACTAGAAGATCTGCATGACAACCAACCATCCATCTGTATCAAACACCATCTGGCCGAGATGACTCTGGCTTCTGTGTGCTTGACATGGCTCCCAGCTCTAGAGACTGGCAAAACAAGTGGCCTATTGGTAACTTAAGTAGTAAACTGTTAACAACAGAATTGTGGACAGTCCAACAGTGTGTGAAGGCCACACAGTGAACGGAGGAAGTTACTAGAGTAAAGCGCTGTACAAAGGTCATTCAAAAAAACAGGGCTTCGGATAAACCTGAAAAACATCACAAAAAAAGCCCAACTAATCATAGTATCAATGCTTGAAAAAATCCTTCTGTTCTTTTTTGAACTGATGAAATCCAGCTACTGAAACTTTGATTAGGACAAAGATTTGAACTTGTAGTAATACTTTATGAAAGGCTTCAGTTCTTGATTTCTGAACCTGAGAAAATGCAGAGAAAGATCTTGCAAGCATTTCACTTAACACAGATTATCTCACATACTTCTCTGGTTTTCTTCCATAGACCTTAGAATGGCTTTCTGACATTGTACTTCTTGGGCAGAAGTTTCTTTCATGTACTGTTAGATGACCCAGGTGTATTAATTTGACTGGTATTCCTTTAAATAATTAATAATTCATCATAAGAGACAGAGTTTAAAGATTCCCAAACATTCTAAAATATGCTGCCTTTGATTAAGTTAGTTGCAATTCCAGCACAAAACATACTGGCATGCTACTTGCACTTGTTAAGTACAGAAAATGTTACAGATTTGCACCAGCACTGCTCCAAGAGACTATGAACGGAGATAAGACTGCACAGTGGCTGACTGCACACGGGACTGATTTGATAATTGTTGTGCAGTGCCTTGGCTAGTTTTTTTTGCTATGCAAGGGGATATAGCAAGATTGTGCCCAAATATCAGAAGTAGACCTTTTCCTGCTCCCAGTTTTACTGCTGCTTCCATAATTTGACATTCAGTATGGCTAATCTGCCCCTGAACAAAAGCCCAACCTACCAGTTCTATGGAAGTATCAGAAAGTCCTGCAGCATTAAAAACATGTGAGACTTCCTGTAGCAGAGGTTCCATTGCTGATCAGAACACACATGATCAAATGAGTATGGCAAAGCCCAAAAATGACAGCTTTGCATTATGCTGGCATACAAGATGAGAAGTTCTAGAAGATTTCTGCCTGAAGTAAGGTATTCCAGAACAGACTAAGCAAAAATTCAAAAGTGCTCCTTAGTAGTCAGAATGCCTCCAGAATCTTTCTATTACTTCATAGTTAAAGAATAACTGCCCAGATGATTATTTTTAAAAATCAATACTTATTATAATAATTTTAAGGTGAGTTTGTTGTAAATGTTTCAACACACAAACACTGTTCTCCTAATAGCTTGCACAGTGCTTAACCCATTAGAGTCTTTGACCTTCACATCAAGTAAACTAATAGTTCATATGTCATATCTTCCCATTAACACAAAAATGATTTAATGTAAGCTATTTACATTAATAATTTTAAAAGTAATATTTTATTAAAACAAATGAAAATTCAAAAAATACTTCATTAAAGCTAGGTAAAGTTACATACATCATTGCTGCTCACATCAGACTTCATTAATGCTTCAAAACAGACAACATTCTCCTTACCTCTAAAACTGAAAAAAACCCAACCCCAAAACCATAAATTAAACAAATTAAATGTCAAAAACCTGAAACCCACCTACTACATTCACAGCCTAAGGAGTTACTCTGAAGTGTACTGGCCTGCTTTCAGAACAGCAATTTCCAGATGCACTTGTCAACAGGCTTCATAAACTTTATTAAGTTGTTCTCCAATTTTGCCCACAATTCCCGATGTTGTTTCATCACTGAAAAGGTGGTCAAATCCATAAACCTGAAAAGTAATCACAAAGAAAAAGACAGAATGCTAAAAACCAAAAATGCATAACTAAAACCATATATAACATGACTCGTATCAATATCAAATTCAAGTAGTATTTGCAGTATGTTTGAGCATTAACTCATGTAATAGTTTGAACTACAGGTCACATTTCACTTTAAGTCCAGGTATAGGTTTAATCAAAAGCTAAATAAAAGCAGATTATTTTTGGATGTACAGAATGTGTAAATGTATGCGTGGTTACAGTGTTTGAGGACCGAGACTTAGAATTGATGTAGATCACCTATTACCCAATCTTATGACATTTCTGACAGTTTCATGCTTACTCAATTGTGAAAAAATGGCACCAAAAAACCCCCCAAAACTCAGCTTTTGCCATTAAGTGATAAAAATATAAAAGCTCAATAACATTACATCACATGGACCTAAACTATCCTATGCCATATTTGACAATAGCAACACAAGCAACACTACAAGGTGAATGAAAACATCTTTTATCTAAAAATTGGTAGTACAAACCAGTAAGAATTAGCAAGACTTCAGACCTTTTCACACAATACTATCCACTTTTTACATTTTATGAACAATTTCAGTAACAATTCCTGAAGCTACAGGTCATGAACTTTGACACATAAGACTACAACACTGTTAAATATCATAGACTTCAAGTCAGAGTAAACTTTGCAAACAGAGGTCCTTTGCTTCTATAGTAATGTTACATGAATTTTAAGGACAAAATTTATCATAAGTACAGGAGAGGACAGGTTAAGTGAAGTCTCAAAAAACCCCAAATCCAAAACCCCCAAGGTGTCGGCATTAAGGAAGAAAGGAATTAAAAAAAACAAAACAAAACAAAAATTTCAAAAAAAATCAGCACTTCACATCACCTTCCCTGATACTTAAAGATGGTTATCTCACAGTAACAAGTATGGAGAGTGGCTACCATCTTCCACTATCCTCTGGGATTACTCATAAACCACAGATACTATTAAGGAAAGTGGTGTACTCAGAAAAGGATAAGCCAAGCAAGAAGGGATGAAGATAACTTTGTCTTGGACCCTGATAAAAATTTTAAGGACTGCAGCTTGAAGCTTTTGTTCATGTTTTCTTGCTCTTGAACATCTTCCATATCATAATGCCTAAATACAGAAATGTGGTTTGACTTTGCTAAAAGGTGCAACAGACTGCTGTACGGCTGTTGCACCATTTTGTCCTACAAACTTCATTCTAATGATGTGTGTGCATTGCAAAAGCAATTACATGTCACCTCCAGTGTGGCTGTATTTTAACAGTGGCAAAGTGAATTCTTTAACAGCTTGGAATCACTTAGGGATCCTGTGATGTAACAAGCATTACTGAAATGCAAGTTTATAAGTTTTGTGTAAAATGCCCACATTGTTTCATATGAAAAGTTGCTTTTTTTTTTTTTTTCCTCTGAACATCAGTAGTTCATAACCTCAGGCCCATGCAGATTGTCTCAAAGCTTCATTAATACCGCTTCATCCACCCCTTTTCTCCCACAAAGAACATCCCTCCAGTAACTGGAATATTTATTCTAATACCTGAGGAATCTTTAAATACATGGGTTGGCTTTTTTTCAGTTTCAAACAAAGGACTGTTTTATGTAGTTCAATAAATGAAATCAGATATTACATGTGACTGCAGGGGCAGGTACTAAAATGCAGAGGTGTGTTGTTATGGCTGAAAGTGACTGAAAATGTGCTCTCACATTCTTTAAAAACCTGCAGAGTTTGCACTGATTTTGATTCTGTAATTTTCTGGAATTCTCCAGAGGCACTTGTAACAATTTACCTAGTAAGTGGCGGTCCTGTATCTATAAAAGGTAACTTGAAAAAATTATTGCAGTGGAATTTAAAAGACTATGTTCAGCTTCTAGCATGGGGAACGGGGTTCAGCTCCATATGACTCATAGAAAATGAAGGCATTACCTTCATTCATGCAAATTCAAATTGAAAAACAGTATTTAAAATTTATACTTAACTTCCGGCCTTTTACTTACAGATTGATTGAGACTGGGAGTATTAACAAAGAGTTCTGCTCTTATCTGGCCTGCTGACACCATGGGTAATTGGTCCAACAGGCAGAATTGTAGCACTGCCCCTGATTTTCTACTTGGTCTGGGAAAATAAAGAGAATGGCAGCTCCCTGAAATCCAGACTTGATGCAGTGGGAAAGGAGCAGTAAAAGTCATTACTAGTGACATTTTTAGAAGGAATTGTAACTGGGAGAATTGGTCCTATATTCCCTCATAACCTAGACATTCATTTCTGCTTCCACCTCACCCTCCCCTTTGTTCCAGCACAAGCAGCTTTACTGCAAACCGTATCAGCAAACTAATCCAATTTAAAACTAAATGCTAGAGGTATTCTTGCTGTTAGTTTTAATGCAGATCACTTCCACAGACTGCTTCAAAAGTCATGGTAACAGAAGGAAGAAGCATAGGAGCAGAAAACATCAGCAAAAAGTGAACACAGTGTTCAGCGTTCAAAAAAAAAAAGCTGCGTTCAATGGCAGCATTGGCTTTGAAACTGTAACATAAAGTCACAGTTACATAAGTGATGCAAGTCTGCTTCGCCACAGCAAGGGATACTCCTGCCTTACCTCATCTCTGGCCGTGCATTTTTGCCACTTACTTGTACTGGTATTAGGATTTCTACGCTATACAGTTGAGTATGCCAAAGTAGCTTCCTCAAAAAAGCAGCAAAAAAAGCCCTAAAAAAATCCAGTCCCAGAAGTAAAACTGGATCTTGCTCACTGGCCAGCTGCTGGAGCACTACTATCAACACAAGCAGGCAGTGGGAACATGAGACTAACCACGGGCAGGACTGCAGTAGTCTAGATTTAGATTGGATTAAACTACTCTAGTCACACTCTGAAATACCTGCTGCTGGAATAAATAACTGCTTCTTATGCTATCTCTCTCACATCCAGAACTCCTTGCAGTTAGAAAAACTGGCTCCTTTTCCTGCTTTTCCTTCACAAGCATCAATATTTATCAGGGAATTTGCCAACTGTTCCTTGTCATTTACCCTTCTCCGTACATCCATCCAAACCAAAACCAACAAACAACCCCAACAACCCTAAAATAAAACAACTCCCAAAACAAATACCTCCACTATTTTAATCGGGCTTAGTTATGCTGTATCCGTATAGCAGCTGGAACATATTCAGGCCAAAGTTAACAATTCTGATCTTTAGCCATTGAATTCTAGATACTCATTAGATCCTAAAGACTTTCACAATTTAACAGCAATATGTAGTCAAAACAGACGCAACAATACAAAATGTTGCATTTATTGTAACAGGAACAGAATTGGAGAGAGATTAGCTCCAGAGTTTGTTTGATGAGGGGGGGCATTGTGAGTGTTGAGTTGCCAGAGCAATGGCAATAAGAACTAGAATTTAATCTTTGAGCGCACACTTTAAAGTAACTGGTTATAACGAATACTGTAAGACAAACTTTTAAGTAAACAAATCCAACGAAACCTGCAGATGTGCTTGAAATGGTTGCTTCAAATGAGAAAGATTTTGCTGACAAAGGTGGAAAAAAAACCCAAACCCAAACAGTAATATGAATTTTCTGTGAGTTAAATGCCAAAAAAGCCCCAACACAAAGATTAGCAACATACTGCTGCATACATCCTGAAGTCCCAGCTCCACAGACCACTGAAAAGGCACATTCGGAGTTTTCACAGTGCCTCAAAAAACACCTTAAAATCCAAAGAAATAAAGTTTTAGCTAACCATGTGTATATACACATTCATTCATAATACACATGCCTACCTCTCACAGGTTCACATGAGAACACAGATGTCATCCAGAAGCAAGTACTTCTCTACATATTTCTGCTTTCAAAACAGCTTCTTCGATGGAAATATTTTGTAAGTTACACTGCCATAATCTCGGGAACTGGAAACCTGTTTGAGGTAATCATTTGTGAGAGACTGAGAGCTCACTGCACTTCGGTATTTGGTGTTTTAATTTTGTTTTTCGGTGTTTTTTGTTCCGTGTAATGGTCGAGTTTCCCGCTTTGCCCGACTTCGGGAAGAGCCGGAAACTCCTAAAGCCGGCAAGAGCTCCTAATGCCGCACCAGAGTTACGGCTCAGAGGGCGGGTAGCCCCCACGCCCGAGGAAGCAGCCGGTGATCGCAGCGGCGCTGGAGTTACCCCCGGCTCCGCCGCTGCCATCCCCGCAGGCAGCACACCACTTCCTGCTCCGCCGCCTGCCGCGATGGCGCCTGCTGCCCTCCCAGAGCGGCGCGGGGAGGGTCCTGCTCCTGCCCCGGCCCTCCCGCGGGCACTGACAGCACCGACGCGCGCAAACTACTCGGCCCTTGCCCCACTCCCGAAGCCGGGCAGAACGGCGCCAAAGGGGGAAGAGACGTCCCCGAGAGCGGGAAGGAATCCACCGCCAGCGCCACGACCCGCACCCCATCACCTGGGCCGAGCGCCCGCCACACCCTGCGGGACGGAAAAGAGCAGTTTAAAAGGGGCTCAGACTTACGAGCGCCTCACACAACCCTCGGCCTCCCGCTCCTCCCGCAGCACCTTAACCCAGGAACCAGAACCGACTTCCTGTTGTGCCACTCCCCGCCCTGTGACGGGGCCGCAGCGCTCTCCGCGCTGCCGGCCAGGCTAGGTCAGGTCAGTGGGAGCACCGGGTTGCCCGGCCAGGCCGCGCGTTCCCCGCCGCTGAGACAGCACAACGCTGTCCTCTCCTGCTCCGCGCAAGGATGAGCGTCTCTCGGCTCCTCTCTGTCTGCCCTGCAGTGCCTTTTCTGCCTGGCTGCAGCCGGGCACCCCCTCAGGCAGGGGCTGTACTGCTCCTGATTTCTACAGATCCTTTCCTATTCCAGGCTTTCCCCGATTCAGCGTGATTTGTAAATAGGAGTGTTTATATTTGTAACAGAATTGCACTTCTCACGCCCAGAGTACTTTCTGATTAAAGGGTCTTTTGTAGGTGACTAAGATGGTGTTTCCCCCCTCCCTGCATTTAATTCATGTGGGCAATGGATTTTATATATAAGAATATAATGGAAACACAGAGTTTTAATTTTTCTCCTGCTACAAACCCTTCTCTCTTCAGGTCACATGTATGAGTACAACGTTTTTCCTGAAGGTGTGTAGGAGGGTGGGAGTTGGTGGGAGAAAATGAGGCATTTCTTACTTACCTGCACAGGGTGTGGTCACAGAGCTAGTGGCAGAGAAGCATTACAGATTTTGAATTGGCTTCAGCTGTCTCTGAACCCTGGTGAACACACCCATGCAGCAGGCTGTAGTGTTCCTTCTGCTAGAGCAGAACTTTCCCCTTTGCCTGCTCACAGATCAGAGCCTGCATTTCAGCCTTACCTACCCTGGGTGTGTGCCCTTGGAAGCCTGTGGACTGAGCCTGAACATAGCCACAGGAAGGCCAGGCTTTGTTCTCTGTACTCTTTTGAGTTATTTCTATTATAATTTACCTTTCCTTCTAAGTCTTTAACAACTTTTTTGATCTGTACTAAGATTAAAGAGACTTACAGGTGGATACTTTGATGGGCCAATAAATATGCTTCCTGGTTAGCCGCTGTCAAGAGCTTCAGGTGAGGTTTTAATGAACTGTTAAGGTTTGGAGAGGGTTTACTGTGTTAGCATATCTACAAAAAAGGAGGGATTCAATTTTCTCTTTCAGACACCAGAGTGTTTGAGATATTCAGGTTTCATTCAATCAGTTTTTAGGTGGTTGTTTTTTTTTTGTTTGTTTGTTTTTTTGTTTTTTTTTTTAAGGCAAAAAGAAGCTATTGTTTCTTCTTTTTTAATTTCTACATTTTAAATTTTTATTCAATCTTGCCAAGAAGTCCTGTGCTTAAAATACTAATGGCTATCTCAGTAACTGAAATAAAACCTGCAATTCTTAAATTCAGATCAATGTGTGTAAATATAATTTAACTGTGCATTTAAAAAGAGATAATATGCAGAAAAGTACAAGTAGGTGTTATCTGCTGATAAACATTTATCAACTAAGATTATGGCTACCTGAATTTGAGTAGAGCCATAACACATATGCCAAATCCAAAATACTATCATTGCACGCTATTTGTTATAAGAAACAAAAGTTTATTAAATTCTAGAAATGTACTTAATGTAAATTTGCAGTGAAAGTCTCAAACCCGACAAAGCAAAACTGACAACAATATATAAACATGACTTTTCAAATCACATGCATTATTTTCTTAGTACTTTATCTCTAATATTCCTTCACAATAAAATACAAGAGAATCTGGTCATTCCTCTATCTTCAATATTTAGCACATTTTTATTTACATTTCCTTCCCAAATACAAAAAGATGTATGTTACAAGCTTTACAGTAACCTGCCTTGACATTCTTAGAGACTTTCAACCCTTTAAATAAACTGTTACATGGAAGAAAAGAAAAAACACCTGTGAAAATAGTACAAACCTTATATTGTGTAGGTAATCTGATCTCTAAACCTTTAGAGTGGTTTCTTCTTTACAATCAGTTATTTTTTGTCCTTTTCTTCCTCATCTTGCTTTCTTTATGTTTTTCTGCTCTCTCCTTTTCAGCCTCTGTATTTCCTTCCCTACAGCTATTCCAGTAATGACTTTCTGTCCCACATCAATATTTCACATTTTTATGTGAAAAGCAGAATTGCTTTCCTGTATGTAGTCTTCACAAGATAACTGGGAAGAACAAGTATATATCAGCATAGTTAAAAATTATTTACAGTTAGGAATCTAGTCTTAAGAAACCAGCTGCAAACCACTTATCTAGAGTTTGGGAGTGGTGGTGAAGATGTACATTATTTTATTTCACTTTACCTTCAGACTATGAGAGAGTCTTATTTTGACTAATTATAATTAGAAACTTTTTTTTTTTGGGGTGGGTGGGGAGAAGTAACAAGTTGATACTTTTACAGAGTGAAAATTTGAAAGTTTGCTCTGAGTGGGTCAGTTATTTAAATACCTCACATCATCTGTACAGTTTACTGATTGACTTTACTCCTGAAATGGTATTTTAGCAGGAATTTTGCTTAGTCTTTACTGATGTGTTAGCAGTGTACTGATTGCTCTTAAGGTAGGCTTCAGCCTAGCAGTTCTCAGAAGGCTGTGTTTCAGTAAAGGTTTGAATCTCATCCCTCTCTACAATTTTAATCTTATAGCTACAAATTGGCTTCTACCAGCTGTCAGAAACAGCTTAAGATGTTTAACTTCTTAATGTCGCCATTCGTTCAGACACTAGGTGGCTCACGTCAGATGTTTAAACCTTTTCCAGAACTTTTAAACTGTGGTCCCAAGAGAATGTGTGGCAGGGTGCTGGGTCCTGAAAAAGTCTGTACTACTTTATGGTGTACATCAGGTATGCTGTCAAGTATCTCCGTTCTTTCAATAGATTGTTGTTGCTGTTGTTTCAACGAAATGAAAAGCGTATTTTGCTCTTGAAATGCCTTTCCTGGTCAGAAAAGGAGAATTGTGTATTAATTTAGACCAAATGTCACTGTCCCTTAGTAAGAGGGAAGGTGGGGCTGTGAGGCTGAATCTTTTTTCTTTTTCTCCAACAGCAAGAGTAGTTAGCTGATGAGTCTGTGAAAACCTTAGTATATACAGTGCAAATCAGACATGTACTTTTCCTATTGTTTATAATAACAGACAAAACCTGTGTTCCAGAAGCAAACTAAAGAATATGAAATCAAAATGCAGATGTACCGACTTGGTGCATTATAAGCAACATAGAAGTAGTGTTAGCAGAATGATGAAGGTTTTATCTCATCTTGTAATTTTTATATATCTGAATGATGACGTTTATAATTTGCTCTTTCCAAAGTGTAGAAACCAAAGGTTTGGATTTTCTTTTCTCATCTCTTTAGTAACAGTATAGGCAATTTTTGTGTTGCCTGGGAGGAGTGTCAACAGTATTATGAAATGCAGTTCTGTACTTGAGTACAGCTTATGACTAATATTAGCTGGGAACTTCCACTGAGAAATACCCAACTAAGGAACTTCCTTAAATGCAACTGCAAGCAGAAAATCATTCGCTGAAGCAGAGGCTTTAGCAGAAACAGCCTGCAAACTGGCTTTGATCCAGTGCAGCATTCCTTATTTTTGTAAGTGATACCCATGATTTCTGGAGGCTCATTACCCTGGGAAAAGGTTACCCTGCATGAAAAGGGAGTAGTGCATAAAAAGGCAACCCTGCATGCTTGGATACATAGCAACTATTGTACTGAATATAATACATACTTTTTAACATGTGAAGAAAAACCCTGTGGTGGTAATGACACCAACAGAAAGCAGCAACAGCTTTGTAGAACTAATGCTATTCATCTATATAGAACATAATCTGTCTTACATATAGAGAGAGTGCTACAAGATGGAGGGTGAAATACTTCTTAGAAAAGAATAGCCAACCCACTGATTCTTAGCGAAGCTCCAAAGGAACTTAATTGTGCAGACCATTGAGCTCTGTTTAAGTTTTATCCTTATTGTGTATTTTCCCCTTTTCCACCAAACCACTGTGTAGTGAAACTGAGTTTCTGTAGAAAAATGTAGGGAAAACACTTACCTTGGAAATTCATTTTCTCTAGCATCGGTGCATTTTTTTGCCATAGAGACAAGTGCTCAGGAGATTTTACACATAAGCATTGATTCGTTAGGCCTGTCAGTGTGAAAAAGTGAGATATTTTGATATCAAGTACGTTACACAGGCCTTCTCCTTCTGTTCCTTGCTAAATTCAGTAAATCTTGGTAGGTGATTTAGATACAGCTATATTATATTCAGTATCTAATTTAAGAATACATGATTGATATAAGGAAGCTTTGCAGTATTTGTTGAATGTTGTTTCAAGCCTTTATTCAGGGTGCTAGTGTGGAGTAAGAGCGGATGAAGGCAAAGAGGAGATGCATTTGAAATGACACATTTAATTTCTGGGATCTTATGACCTCTTTTCCTCTTCTGCAAAGGAGAACACATCTGTGATATCCTGCAGGAATATCACAGATGCAATGGTATTATTTTTGTTTCTGTAGTCTCATAAAATTCCAAAGTTTGGGGAAAAGGAAGAGATGTGTTGATGCAAAGTCATTAAGTTAATGGACCTGTGTCAATATACCTATGGAACCCCTTGTCAAAACTGCTTAGGGTGTGAACATTACGGATGTGTTCAAGGGGAGACTGGACAAGTTAATACTTGAGAGATTCACTATGGGAAACTAAGGAGACAGGCAGCATCAATCTCAGGAAGTTCTCTGACCTGAAAATAGCTGGCAGCTGAAAGAAGATTCTGAGGAAGTATTACATATGCTTGCCCTGTTCTTATTCTTCCCAGGGCATTGATTTCTAGCCACTGCTGAAGAGAAGATGGGTCTGAACCAATGTGGCATATGTTCATATGTTAATGACTTCATGCTGATAAAAATGTGTAGGAATTTCTCTACATTGAACAATGTCCTGTAAAAGACAGGATACTGTAGAAGCATAGGGAACATTACTAATGCAGAAGCTCCAAGAGATCTTGGAACATCCATTCAGAATTATTTCTTATTATTTTAGAATATTAATTTGAAATATAAAAGCTTTGAGCAGATTTATTAAAGATTATCAGTGAATTTTATCTGGTTTCTGAAAAGGCACTGTGAATAGTTTGACCATATTTACAGTTCAATTGTGATGACCTGAAGATCAGCTGCATAATATCATGGCTTTCATTGTTAGAAATCAATCTAACTGCACACAAAGCTTAACAGAAGATATGTCTGTGTAAACACACAGCAAGGCAATCTTATTCATTAGTGGATTGTAAACAGCTCTTGAGAAAAAGGCCTCACAAAGAGTAATGGTTAGAGGCTAGTGCTGGTGACAGCATCTAACCATTTAATATGGTTTATTTAGTGCAGAAGTTTTGAACTGGCTTTCCATATAGACCAGTAAAAGTTACCCTAGTTAAAACCTGTACAAAGAAATAAACTTTCCATGCTTCCTCCTAAAGTAAAATTTATAGGGAAAGCTGGTAAAATGCTTTGATTCTGTTTCACTTTTTAAGGAGAAAAAACTTCCCTTTAATTATTTTTACAAGATGATAAAGCAACTGAAAATACAGTCCTCGACACGTGAAGTTGGTATACTTCCTTTCAACATTTTTTCGTTGTATGTTATAGTAGAATGTGAAAAGAAATAGCTCTGTTTCTCTGCACAGTGAAATAATATTTTGGAATTCAACCCTGCAGTCTTGTTGATATAGTTGTTTCAGCTCTTTGTGTTAACTTTTAAATTGTTTTATAAATGAAAAGATACCTTTGTGACTTCAACAGGGTGCTTTTCTTGATTCTTACTCATAGTCGTCCTATGAGAGTTTGGTGGGCCTAAGGCTTGACTAATTAGGGTGTGTAAGGCAAAATTAGATGCTCAGATGAGTGTTTGTGTAAATTTTACCATGTGCAATTGCAGTTACTTTCTGTAACCAAGTAAACAAAAAAGATTTAAGCAGTCATTGAGCAGTCAGGCTACTCAAGTTTTAACTAAAATTTCTTGATATCTACATGTACCAAAGATAAATCAGCAGCTGTGTCTGCTGAATTTTGTGGAAAATCTTTCCCACCTTTAAGCAAATAAAGCGTGAAGCTATGTGTTGTGTAGAGGCTTACTGTGGATTGACACTGTGCTTGGTTGAGTACAGCATCATTGCCTAAGAGGACTAAATGATAAAAATACAGGGCATCTTCTTGCAAGTGATATTTGGTCTTACCATGCTGTAAACAGGAATATGTGTACTAAAAATACAAATAAAAGAAAAAAAGAGAAGAAAAAAGGATAATCCATTGCATGCTCTCAGTTCTAATACAGAAAGTACATCACTGGTAATAGCTCTGACTTTCTGAAAGAGTTGTCACGCTTCAAGATTTATTCCTGGTAAAGTAGGGAGAGGAACACATGATCAATGGGTTTGGGCCTTTTTGCATAATTAGTGGCAAAACGTGTGCACGCACACACATACACACACGCTAACTTACTTCGTCTGGCACAGCTTCAGTCTTCTTTTTCACCAGCTGCTAAGTAATTTTCAAATCTGTAGCTGCTTCCTCTGAGTGAAAACACACCTGCTCTTCTAGCATTGTATCCATTTATTGTTGGCTTTCTGGAAGCAAAAGATGTAAGAGAATTTTGGCTTGTATTAGAGATCTGAATAAGCATGGGATAACTCCAAACTGCCATATTCCTTCAGTGCTATTATATGTTACTTTGTCTGTATTAATTACCATTTCCCTCCAGTAGATACATACTGAAGGCCCAGAAAAAAATGTTCTAAGTGACATTTTACTCACATTATTTTCTACCATTTAGAAATACTCTTATTTGACTAGGTTTTGACCACTGCTATACTGTTAGCATACACCTGTATTGCACTGCAACCAGTTTATTGTGTATTGAATCAAATGGTAGAATTCTACAAAGAAAAACTGAAAAATTCTCCCTTGCAACAGCTAGTAATAATTGCATTTCAGATTGCAAAAGGGAGATCAGGCAAGAAGAACATTAAAAAAGGCAGCTCTTCATATGGGTAATAAACCCAGGAAAGATAAAGTGCTAGATGTCATGTTAGTTGGGAATAAGAAAGTGAAGTACCAGAGGCCCTCCTTCCCTAGTGCTTGGCTTTACCTTCCCATCCATACTCTGAAGTACAGCCAAATCAATAGCTGTCTCTAAAGCTCTCTTTTAGATGATTTGATCTACACTATGGCCTGGACCTTTTATAGATGACCTTAAATTTCTTCAAATTCTTCAGAGGCAATTGGCTGATACAGTATTTTTTTACTAGTCCAACCCCTGATAAATTTGTGTTTTCTAACCTATATACTCCTACTTTGTTGAACAGATAGTAGAATAGCTATAGACAAGAATCACAAACAGAATTTAGGGTTATGGTACCAGTGTACCATATTTATAGCCTCTGATGCGTAACTTCTTTCCTACACAGAGGATTAGCATGCTGAAAAGCTTTAAGTAGAGCTGCTGCCTCTGGGTAATACTCTGTAGTCCTAAATCCTTTCTAGTCATGTCTCTTGAAGATGAAAATTCAATTTTGTACGGACTATTTAGGGCAGAAGACAGATTATAATTCTCCAGTCTCAGAGCTGTAACAAACCTTGGGTTCTAGCCTCCATTCTAACAATGTTTGTATGTTTTATGGCACGGTAAGTAGTAGGTCATTCCCATGTTGCTGCTTTTGACAATTGCCTTTACTGACTGATTTTCTATTTTACTGATGCCTAGAACCAGCCCTCTGAAGATACCATCCTTGCCAAAGGCAGCATCAGCTTTACCTAAACCATTTCTAACATATGTTTGCCTGTTTTGAAGATCTATATTGGTGATAAAGATTTCACAGCCTCCCAAGGGACCTTCTGTTCTTTCTTACAGATTTTTTTTTTCTAAATCTCTAATTATTCTTCAGTTGAACCACATTTTCCACAAGGTACAGTGAACAAACTGGACAATATGCTCCAGCTGAGATTTTCCACCATAGTTTTCAACAAATACATGCTGCCTGTTTTATGTCCTTAAAACAGGACAAAAACTTAAGCTTTTAGACAAACTTGTTCAATTATTTGATCCAGTGTTTTTCTCAGAATGAAAGAAAAGCAGAACAGTATGTAATCCCCTAGTTTCTTCTGTTCTTTCCTCTTAAGATAAACATGATGTCTGTCCTTTTTCATTCTTTTAGAAGTTCTCCACAAGTTCTCAAAAATAATTGCTAATGGCTCCAAAATGTCTTTATTCTGTTCTTGAAGTTTTCTGAGAGGAATTTCTTCAAGCCCAGCTTATTTGAAAATGTTTTACGCAAGTTATAATTCTATCCTGTATTCTCTCTTTTTGTCACTGATACTAGTTATTTTAGCCAGCAGACTGAGGTTGACCCTTCTAGCGAAGAAAACTGAAAAAGGTATCAGCCTTTTCAGCACCATCTAATAATTTCTCTCCACTGACTAGCAGAGCTCTTCCCTTTGTCTTTGTCTTGCGATACATGTATTACCAGAATACATCTTTATTCTGCCCTACTCTTCATCTGATTTTGTGCCTTGCCTTTTCTGATTTTGCATCTTTTTTACATTGCTGCATTATTCTTTTACATGCTTCAGGAATTTAACTTAGAGCATAGAAAGTAGAACCTTTATTGAGCTTAAGGTAGTTAGAAAAATCTCGCTGTTGTTTAGCATGTTGGGATTTTGTTAAAGCACATTTCTTATTTTGTCCCAAGCACTGGGTGATTTGAGTTATCTCCTCTTTTTCTAAAGGAGATGGAAAATCTCCTGAAAACCTTCTTCCCCCTCCCCTCAAGGAACATACTGGATTTAGACACTTAAAATGTCTGTATAGATCTAGCCCTGGCTGATTTGCAGGCGTCACATTGTACATTTTTGTTAGAGATGGGTCTGAAGCACAGAAAAGTCTTTCTCACATCAGTGGCTTCTGATTCCTGGCTGATTTTTGCTCTGATTAAAGCAGGATGATTTGGTTACTATCTGATTTGGGTAAGTTTATTTTATGCTAGCAAATTGCCTTACTTACCAGTCCTTCTTTGCATGCCCTTCATTGTTCTTGTTTATTTCTACATTGTCTTGGGAAAGAAAAAAAAAAAAGAGGAATAAAGAAAAAAGTTTCAGTATGTATTTTTCCCATCTGGTTAGTCCAGCACTCTTCTTAATTAGTAAAATGCCATCCTGTCAGATTCTCTCCTGCCAGGAAGTCATTCAGCTACCAAATCACTTCTTCACCTCCATCATATATTTTAATATTTGAAAACAGCAAAGCTGTAAGATATCATACTTTTCCTTGCAACTGAAAAAGCAAAGTTGACTACAGCAATGCTAATTAAGTGTAGTTTAGGATTAATTTGAATTTAAACCAGGCCTCATGGGATTTCAGAGCATGTATCCAGAGTGTCATAAAATATGTAACAGCACTTCTCAATTAACATTTATTTAGTTGTGAACAATAAAAAGCAGCATAAATAGGCACAACCTGTTCCTTACTCTTTCCCCAGTAGTTTATGCTCTGCCCAGACTGCTTTCATTATTCCAAAGGCCAGTCTACAGTAGCAGCCTAGATCAAGCATCACAGTATTCTGTTTCTTGAGTCTTAAACATCTTTCTCCATTATAAAGCCACTTCAGGACAATGTATTATTAGTTCATAAGCCTGATATTTGAACACATCAATTATGTTGCAAAACCACAATTGCTGTGTTTTTTTTCCATTGTGCCAAATGGAATACCAGCCATTTTAAGATTTCTGTATGGTTTAATTAATTTATTTTTAAATTTCAACAGAAATATTTGTCAGTCAATACCATCATAGTGATTATGAATAACAAGGTTAATAAATTGTAAAATTAAGTGTTCTTTCAAGAGCACAATCTCAAGGAGAAACCTAAACTACATCTGTATTTGGAATATATGAACATATGTGACTAGTTTGTAAGCAATTAGGAAACAGGCGAAAAATACAAAGTTGCAAACCTTCATGGACAATTTTTGTAGAATTTGATGAAGAGGAATTCAATAGGAGAAAATTCTGTATATTCATATCATTTATCAGGTATAGCATTTTTCTACCTTTGTTATTTTTTTTGTAACTGCCATAGTATATCTAATATAAATCTATTTCTCTTAAATTCTGTAGGAATTCTTGCTTTTACATGGAAATAATTTGAGAATAAATATTATCTATAATTACTCCAACTGGGTATTTTTCCCAGAATATTTCTGTGTTATTCTGACTCCTCTGTAGTGTGGGCTTTTCTGTATTTTCCGGTCACCTGCCAGGTGTGCTGAGGTGAGCTTTAAATAAAATGGAGCAGAATTAGGAAGGGTGAATCTTCTGTGCATAGAACTTGCTTCCTTAGGCATCCATTTCTAGTTGCTGTTGGGGTCTCTGAATCAATAAGGGCATTCTTACACAGGAACTCCTACTTATGTGGAAGTAAGCAAGGAAAGACTAGATGATTGTGGCTTAGCACTGGGTACCATTGGCTCTGTAGATGTGACTGTTCCAGGGTATAAGAAAGCTGGGTAAGCTCACTGTATAGAGATATGAGGTTTTAGGGTTTTACTACTTGGTGCCCATCAGAGAATGAAAGCAATTATGGTTTTTCTTCCATCATGTAGCTTGTGAAAAGTGTTTCGCGCTAGTTGGATGATACAAATTCTCTTTGAGTAAAGGCTATGTCCCTAGTGTGCAGCCAGGCTAAAATGTCATGCAAATCTAATGCAAAATGTAATGCTAGTTCACCAGAATTCTTATTTATGCTCAAACCCCAACTAAAGAAACTGAATATACACAGGCATGACTTCAGTACCCGAGCAAATCTTGCTTCCAGCAACATAGCTGTACAAGGTGTCAGCATTTTGGCTGGTAGCAGAAACCCTGTGGGTATTCATCGGTTCCCTGAAGCTCTCCCCAGCATACTTATACTGTTCTCTCAGACTGGATTCACTCCAAGAAAGAAGTATAGCAAAGCCAGTATTTTAGAACATGGAAACAACCTCTGCCCAATTGGTCTTTATTAATCATTGCCTCTTTGGACAGCATTTTGCTTCCCTAAGTGTTTGTCAGATATGTGCCCCAGGCATGCATATTTGAGCAATACGGTTTTATTTGGGTATTGAATAGCATACTACATCTCATTAGCAATAAGCTGCTTTTTCTGACAGAACATAAGACTTATTAAACATGACTGTTGGGTTCATTGAGTGTCTAAACAGGACATTGCTACAAATCCCAATCTACTTGAGCAGACATACAGTAAAATGCCGTGGGTAATACCTCATTATATCATTTGGAATAATGTTAATAAACAGCAATAATAAATCTTTTGACCTCTTTTATATTAAAAAAATGAGACCGTAGTGTCTCACACTGCAGGAAAAAAACAGTAACTGACATGAGGTTAAGATGGGTTTACAGTATGATGAAAAACATTAATTATGGAGAGATGTAAGACACCAATTATTTCATCTATAATAGTACTGTTCTGTTACATTATAAATACAGCTTTCACTCCTATTCCTACCTTTGGCAGCCAGTTAATATGCAAAGCATCTTAGGAGGGTCCTGTGTATTCAGAACTTTTTTCGAGCAAAACTAAGGAATGTGAGGTAAAGCTTCCTTTCTCTTAGCCAGACATTGATTGCCTTTCAGCATGCACTGGTCTCTGTTCTTTCTCCGCTAGAATTATTTCCATTCCTTCTAGATCCTCCTGTCTTCCTCTGCTGTGTCTGCATGGCTTGCAAAGTTTTGCAGTTTTTGCTCTGCCTTTGCCCCCAGGTTCTACCAACTCTCTCTAACTCAGCTACTCTTTCCTAAGCTTTTCCTTATACCTCAGAAACCTTCCATCCTTTCAATTCTATGGCCACCATGACTTTTCTCAGTTAAATACTTGTTCACAGTGGCTTGCATGGATTTCTAGCATATGTACTCTGGCATGACAAACACCAGCCCCATAGACTAGTAACAAAAAGAAGAGTCCTCAGTGCTTGAGATAAGGAAACAAGAAGATTTTCTCGTTTTGCTACGTAATACTTCATTAGAAAAATACATAAAGTGGAAGTCTGGTGGAAAAAGTAATACGGAAAGCAGGAATTCATCTGCCCTGAAACAGATGACCAAGGAGGAAGAAAATACGAGAGATGAAGAAAACATTGCTATAACAAGGGATTCATAGGTACAGACTGAGATATATGTGGTGAGATCATCTGTACTTAGATGATGAGTCTGAGTTTTCAACCAGCAACCTGGAAGGAGCCATGGCTGTTGTCAGCTTTGAGTTATTTCTAAAGAGCAGCTGCAGTTGTAAAAAATCCTATTTGCCAAGATGCAGGCTTGCTCATGACTAAGAATAACAAAGGACACTGGATTATGGAAAATTAAAACAGAAGAGTCTTAAAGCAAATTCTAGCAGTATTTAGAAGGTAAAAGAGAGGACTACTTGGATTCTAGACTGTGTAGTACTAGTTACCTGTCTGGTTGTCCTTATCTTTCCCGTAGCATGCAAATTTTTCACTGTCCAATCTCACCTTCTTCACAAAATTCAGGGTAATGTTCAGTCTGAATCTTTAAAACCATACTGCATTCAGAGTAGATTGGGTTTTTAACCAAATTGTTCTTGTTGTTTAAACCTCCTGTGAGTTTTCAAAACAAACTGACTTGAAAGCAAACATCTATCTGCAGTCTTTGGATGTCTGAAGGCCCAACAAATGTCAGCCTGGCAGAAAGGGTAGTGAATATACAATAATTATATTACCAGATTTATTTATTTTATCAGATTTATTTCTTTTCCTTATCTCCATCCCTATTTCATTTTGATATCTGAATGTGTTTGGCATTAGGGTGATGTTAACCCCCCCCCCCAACAAACAGCTTGCATAAGATGATCGAACTGCTTCTGAGAAAACAAGAACTGACTTGAACTTTTTTTCTGATTGAAAAATATGGCATTTACCGGAAGCTTATCCAGCTCTTTTGGGATTTCTCCCATCTGTGCTGCAGGTACAATTTCCCTATTATTTTTAACTTTCCTGTTGCTAACGCTTGAAGATGAGCATCCATACGTTGCTAGTAAGCATGTCTCAGCTAGCAGCTACATAAATAATACAAAGAATAAAAATAGGTTACTGGAAAATAACCAGTATTTAAAAGATTAGAAATGCTGTCAAATACAAAAGGTATTTTGAGAAATTATTAAAAATGCTGTCCTCTCATGACCTTCATTTTTCTATTTTTTATATGTGTGTTTCATAAAACAGCATGATTCATTAAATGCGCAGTTTGGCATTTGGGTTCACCTTATGTTTTTGAATAGCAAAACAATATAGATTCCACCTCAGCAGTTTTTTCTTATAACGTACTTTGAATAGAACCTTACAGATGGTGCTTCTTGATTGCTCACAAATTCAGGTTTGTAGTTTTCCAAATAATTCTCTGAAGTTATCTAATGGATGATTTCAAGATTTTGTATCTGGTCATTGAGGTGATGGTGAACTTCCAGATGGATCACAGAGTTTAATGATAAGGAATAACAAAGAGTCCTGTAAGTTTTATTTGTGGAATCTATTCTCAAATTAATCAGATTTTGCAACATTACGTCTTGTAACTGGGATTATCCCTTGTCTATTCATGAATTTACAGATCATGCCTACCCATTTACAATCCCATAACTTTGGCAATTCAAGCACAAAAAAGAAAGTGTACTGGAGCTGTGAGCATGGACAGGCTATCAAGGAGGACTATTGAAATATTACTTGGTCATGCAAGGATGCAATTAGGAAGACCAGAGCTGAGCTACAGCTGAAACTGGAAGGGATGTGAACAAGAGAAAAAAAAAAAAGCCAAACAAACTTGTGTGGGTACACTAGCAGCAGAAGGAAGACATGGGAAAACACTGCCCTTTGATGAACAGGGCAAGAAATGTAATAATAAGGATGAAGTTCAACACCACTGGACCAGATCCATAGAATTTGGGTGCTACAGGCAGCACTGGCTTTATTTTGAGGTGGAGAGCCTTCATCTGAACATGCAGTAGTTGCCTCTGGTGATTCCTGTGCAGTGACTTCAAACAGCCTGATCTTGAGCTCATGGAAAATTTCAGAGTGATACCAAGCTGATAAAAAGGCAGCAGATCTTTGTGCAGCTTCTGACTGGGAGGCAAAACCCAACCTGCACCAAATTCCTCCAAAGCAAGTCTCTGAAAGATGAGCTGCTGGTTTCAAATACCTTGTCCCAAATCATCTTCCAGTGATGGGATTTATAATATGTAACCATAGTGTGAGGTGTCCCTGCCCATGGCAGGGGGGTTGGAACCAGATGATCTAAAGGTCCTTTCCAACCCTAATTATTCTATGACTCTATGACCACTGCTGTCTTTGTTTCTGTCTTTATTGTCAAGGTCTGCTGTCAGGCCTCACATGTCCCTGCTCCTAGCAGCAAAGTTCGAGGAAGAAAATTTCTGTCCACAAGAGACAATTAAATCAGAATCAGGTTGAGTAAACGTGGCATACATAAGTCCATGGGACAGATGGGATTTATTTGGTGGTGCTAAAGCAGTTGGTTGTTTTCAGTGTAAGGCCTCACAAAAAATCTTTCATGAAGGTTGTGATGATTAGGGAAAGTTTCTGATGACTAGCAAAAAGATTAATATTATGCCCGTTTTTTGAAAGGCAAGGAGGAGGATCTGGTGAACTACAGACCCACATTTCTGCCCAAGGTATAGGAACAAGTTATTTATAGACGTGTCATTTCTAAAGAGATAGGATGATCTGTTCTAAGCCATAGATATTTGTAATTCTTTATTAGTTCATTTGAGTAAGTAGGTTTGGGCTCTTGATTTTCTTTCTATCATACTTCTTCCTGCAAAAATTCCTTTGAAAATATCTCCACACAGCAGCTGACTTCCACACTGAGTCTTTTCCACACAATATTGATGGCCAGGGACTATAAACTGGTTACTAGGTGGGCATCAGCTTGGATATAATTTGTTCTTGGAACTATGGACTTAATTCCTGTCATTGTTCAGTAAATAATTTGCCTGGCATTCTGTTCACTATTTGTCATTGACTTTTTGGCCCTTTGAAAAATAAATGGTTTTTAACAAGTTCTTCCATCATCACTATCATCTGACCTGCACCTTTGGTACTACCAGGGAAACCTTCAGGCCTTCTGATTTGCTCAAGTCTTTTTCCCCTGTATCAGTGAAGCCTACTCAAAAGACTCCCCATCAAAATAGTGCTGTAAATAAGTGTCCGAGCTAGAAAGATTGACTACACAAGATAGGTGATAATGGTGGTATGAATTTATTGTATGATAAATTTGCCTGCTATACACAGTCTCTTTTGCAAGGTCTATTGCTGACTAATTCAGGTACTTTTGAAAACATTTCCTTCACACTCAAGCCCCAGATTCATCTGTTAAATATGAATTGTGTTGTAGAGAAAATTCTACATATCAATGTATAATTTCTCCTCAATACAGCAATTCATCATATAATTTTTATTGAGATAACTTTTTTGTTATTTGCAAATACCTTTCTATGCACATTACAACACAGGCTCTTACTGATTATTTATTACATACCCTTGTATCCTGCTCTTATTTCTGCTACTTTTGAAGCCTAAAGTTACTTCAGTTACTTAGAAGCCATGGAGATTCTGACATTAATTAAAATACTAAAAGGTCTAGTTCTATGGAGTGCTTGATCCTGTGATCTTTCCCAGGTGGGTCATTCTTATTTGTATGGTTAAGCTAAATGTAAAGAAAGGATGCTACCTTTACAAAGCTGTGAGCAGTACACTCATGTATATTTCTTTTAAAAGAGAAAAACACATGGATCACAAAACATACAGTATTGTTTCCTCTTCTGTCATTCACTAGATTATGCTTATAATGTTAAAATTTTACGTACCACTTCTATTTCAGCTTCAATTAATTAGAGATTTTTAGGGCCCTCTGTATTAGAATAGTCATAAAGGATGTTTTACATCCACATTTGCGTGTTCTAACTCGGGGAACTCTAATGTATCGGTATGTCAGACTAAGTATCACCTTTCTTATTTGAAATTATACTTTTTCCATGAATTTGACTTTGCTGAAGCTTATGTCCAGCTGTAGCAATATTCATATTTCAGGTGAAAAAGTATTATTAGAAAAGTATTGTTGAGATTTTAATTATATTTCTATGTTATTGTAAAACTGGAAATAGGAAGAACCATTCACTATATGCTGCATTATGATAAACTATGAATAAAACAGTTAATTTATTGGATTGGTCACAAATCTGAAAGTTTTTGAGAAGAATAAAGAGAGTTTTATGATTTGAATTTAGTAAACACGGCCAATAAAGTTTAGCTGTTGAAAATTCGTAACTGATGCAACACAGAAATGCCCCAGCTTTCCTTTAACAGATTTTTTTAATTTTTGTTTTTCCCTCAGTCTGACAAAGTGTCTTAGAAGCAGTGAGCGAAAGAATGTTACTAGATCACAAAAGTACCCTTCTTCAGACCAAGTCACAGAGGGTGACTAGTGCGGGAGGTCAGATGTGTGGCTGTATGCCAAAAGCACTTCTGCAGGAAGAGGTGCAATAGAAGATTTATAATACAACCAGTTTGCACAAAGGCAATAATTAATAGAGAAAGATTCTATTATAAACCATGGCTATTCATAATAAGCCATACTATTTCTTCTGAAATGGCTTGTCTCTAAGTACATTTGTTTCCATACTTGAAAAAAAAAGCTATTGTCTTGAATACAAATAGTAGATAAATGAAAACAAACAGAAAGAGCAAAAAGAACTAAGGTATCCTGTAAGATACAAGAAAGAAAAGATTTCATGTCTGACAATAGAAGTAAAGATTAAAAAATGATACATAGTTTGGTCAAGATTTGGTCAATGATGGTCAAGATTCTTATGGTCAGGGTCACTTTTTTCCAAGGAATGTGCTCAGGTCAGGCCAAAATAGCTGCATTTCTTGGCATTTCATTTGATATAGTAAAATGCTGCAGGATCTCCCCCTCATTTCTCCCATAGCACAGTTAGTAGATTAGTCCAAATTCCTCTACTCAGATCTGGTAGATCTGGCAGATCTGGCAATTAGACTAGCAGCTGTCTATAAAACACCACTGCAATTGATGTAATTTTGAGAAACAAGTTATCTTCATTCTACAGCAGGAAAAAGCCTTTTTTAGTTAAGCATTACATATATATTTACATATTCTATCAGCATGCCTAATGAGTTTCTCTTTTATCTCTCAACATATTTAGATTTTAGATTATGAGTTTTGAATTGTTTTGAACTAAGCAAACAGAAATGTCTTTGCAGCAGTCTGCTGCTTGAGATGATACCATGTTCTACCCTGTGAGTGAGGAGAAGGTCATACCTATCCCATAGCATTCACCTGAGGCAACTAAGGGACATTTCTCATAAAATGAGTGAGGATGGAGCAAGCTCAGGAAAAGCTGGCTGACTGGAAGAATTGGGAGAAACTGGGGAATACTGGTTACTACTACTGTTTTCACAATGCTTTAAAGCCAGGTAGCCATGAGAGATTTAAACTTCCAGCACATTTTTTCCTATTTCTTGCTGATGTTTTTCTCTGGCTTCTTCAGTGATGACCATCCATAGAGTCACTTAGAAGACTGCTACTATTTCTAGAACATATCTAACAGAGCGTATACTACTAATATATTTTCATTCTTCCAGGATTACAGAAATCTATGTACAACATTCTGTATACAAATCTATGTATATAAATCTGGAAAGCTTTGTCTTATTTGCTACTGTGATGCTATCATTTGTGCTATTGGATATAAAATTTCTAGTATATTTCCTGTCCAGAGACTGTTGAAAGTTTCAGAATGGCAGATGGGTGCATTTTCAGCCTTACAATAAGAAGCAATAAGCAGCAGTACAGCACTCACTAACAGGTTTCTGTATTTTTTAACCAAAATAACTACTATTGAAATATCAGTATCTCTTCATTGGATTAGCTTATCTGCATCTCCACAGGCCATAGATGTCCTTGGCCTCTTTTTTTTTTTAAGCAGATGGCAGTCACAACTGCTTTTTCATCCACTTGTTCTGTATTTATGTATTTCAGACAGATTTTTAAATGGATCTCATGGCCTAGTGTGATAATTTAAAACATTTATATCAAAACCATTTCTCCCTCATGCTTTAGACAAATAGAAATAAAACATTCTTCCTTAGCTAAAGCATTCTTATACTTTTTTCTCTGTAATTCTGTGGGATATAAATTATCCTCTGGGTATCAGATCTTTAGAGATACATGGGCTGGAAATTAAGAACAGAACTGATCAAGTCAACTCTCAGGTTCATATTTTCTTCTCTAAGTGTGGGAATATTAACCAAGCAGGCCTAGCCAAAAAGATGAGCTATAATGAAGAAAAAAGATGCACCTCTAGTGTACAGTTAGAATCACAGAGTAATTTAGGGTGGAGGAGGCCTCTGAAGATCATTTAGCCCAACTCATACTCAAAGTCTGGTAAACTTCTAAGTTAGATCCGGCTCCTGAGAAACATATCTGGTTGAGTTTCAAAAATCTGGAAAAAAAGGCAATTACACAATTTCTCTGAGCAGCCTGGTCCAGTGCTAAATTACTTCTCTAAATCGCCTAGCTATGTCCTTGCTAACAAGGCCCTCATCACCACAAACGCGCAACTGCTTACTCACGTTCAACTTGCTCACCAGGACCCCCGCCCTTTTCTGCATAGATACTATGTAGCCAGTTAGTCTGATCTTTCTTCCCTGCCCTCCCAGCTTCTCCCTTCCTTTCCCCGCAACATTTCCCTCAGGTTTGGGTTTTTTTTCATTTAAGGGACTGCTGGTTCTGTAAATATAAACTTATCATGTATGTCCTCTCTCTGCTAGAAAACTTCCTGTTAAGCCTGTGGGGTTGTGGACTGCAAGGCCTGTACATTTAGTTTTTCCTTGGTGAATCCTCCAAATCTTTTGAACTGGAGGAGCTCAACCACCTCTCTGAAGATGAAATGGGAGCTTTCATGTGCTTATGAAGAAATGCACAAACATTCTGCAGGTGTAAATTTTATTTTTAATTTGCGATGTAATAACTGTTTAATTAGATTCTAGATATGGTCCTTGGTTTCTTCTCTCACAATTCACCTTGTCTATATTTTGTATATGTAGCTTCTAAAGGCGTTCAGGAGATTCATCTTAGAAACTACACAGGAAATAAAATCAGCATGCCACTAAAACCTTTAAAATAGACTTACTTATGGAGAGTAAAATGGAGATGGTGAAAACATTATGGCAATAAGAATGTTCCATGAGTAGTGGTAGAAAAGGAGCAGAAAGGCTATTGAACTAATTGTATAATAAGTTATTAAAAGAACTGCTATGGTGACAGATGGAAATAAACACTGCTGCATGAATAATAATCATGTTTTTCCCTACCCAAAGATCAACTCTAGACATTCTGTCTGAATTAATTTTCCTTTAAATTAAAAGAAAAAAAACCCTAAACAGAAAACAAAAGAACTAATGAAATTCCTGCATATGTCTCTTCTGTAATATGCTGTATTAACTTTCCCTCAAAAATGTAGACTATCCTTGTGTGCAAAACATTTAGAAATGTACATGTGTATCACATAAAAAGCAGAAAGAAATAACGTACCTCCAAATTACACCAGTAAGAATTCAAAGAATAATTGCAGCTAAAAAAACCTAGACAAAAACCATCCCCAAAACCTGTCAAAAAATGGATTCCTCACAAGAAATTAATTGCAAGAAACAGAAGTACATTCTACATAGAAATTATGGTCACATGAAAATAGAAGCCACATACTGGTACCTTTATGTATGCTAGTACTCCCCTTCTGTCTGTATAAATAAACGACCCTTGCTTTCTTAATCTCTTCCTCTCTTCACAGTTTCTTCAAATCAAATTAAGATTTTCAGGACAGCCAGTATTGTTTTCTGTATATTTGTACAGTATGTGAACTCTCAAAGTCTGAGACCTCTACTGTGCTGTCATAACAGAAGGAACAACTGAAGTAGTAATCATGCTAACGAAGTAGGGGGGTAATTCTGTAATTTTTATGTAAGTGTAATTGACATTGATTCTGAAATAAGTTCTGCCAAAAAGTGATGAATACAGGATTAGGCGGGTGGTACTTAAAATCTTCTCTGTGTCAGCTCCTTTGTTTTCCAGCTGTCAAGGTTTATGTGTTGCTTATTTCGTAGTATTGAATTTTTTTTCCATTTTGTAAAGCACTAAGCGTATTCTTTTTTCTAAATCCATGAGTTCCAAAATAGAAATACCCTTCAGATTTTGGCCATCAGAGACATTCACTGATCTTGTTTTTATTGCTAGATGGATGGTTCAACTCAGATTTGTTGTATTGTTATGTCTTTTAAGCCTTTGAGGTTAGACACCTGAAACTATTTTAGTTTCTGAATCAAGCAAAGCTAGAACTATTGCAAAAAGCAGGTATTTCATGTACCCGGAGGTCTGAAACTATTCTATGTGTTTGCTAAGTAATTCTCATTATTTTTCTGAAGAGTAGCATATGGCAGGCATGGCTGTAAACATACCCTAGGATGCCCTTTTTATTGCTGAGTTTTGAACTGAGGTGCAATTTCTTATACATGAATTATTTTTAGATGATAGCCATTACAATTGCATTCATGTTTTAATATTACCTATGACAGTACTGGTTATTTGAATTCGCTTTGAAAATTTCGTGACAAGTATACCCTGTGTTCAGCTGTTAGTGTGTATTCAGACAAGCTCAGCCTGGGCAAAACAGTTCTCTGTAAGCACAAGGGATACAGTCTGTCATGAGGTAAAGATTCACAGGGGCTCCACTTTCAGTATCAGCTTAGCAAGTGAGTGAGGGTCTTTCAGAGTAATGTGGGTATGGCTGAAGAACCGTCATGTGTTAGGTGAGAATACCTCTGGAGACAGACTAAATTCAGTATGTGTAACTAACCTGCAGGGGAAATTAAGCACTGCACTGAATGCCAGCTGGGACCTGAGCACTAAACTGTGAGAATTAGGTATTGAATATGTTGCTTACTCATCTTGCACAAGTCTTCCTCTCTAATGCAAGTTTCTGTCAGAAAGCACCATTGAAGTCTCACCCTGCTTTTGTGCATTGCAAGGTTCAAATGTTCTTTGTTACTCAGGAGCTCTTGCTTCAGCGAGCTTTTCTGGAGAAAAGAACCAGGCTGTCTTCAACAAGATTCAGTTAGGTAGTCCAACAGTTTTGTGGGTGATTTTTATAGATAGTTAGACATGCGGGAGATACAATTTTGAGAAACCAAGAGCTTAAATAGTCATACTGTCATCACAGGCTATAAATAATCTCTCTCTCTTTTTTTTTTTTTGAATCTGAAAGGTCTTCATTGCTATCCAGCGCCAGGATTAGCTTTCTGTGTGACCCTGCAGATTTTTTTTTCTCCTCATCTTCTATTTCTCCTCCTTTTCCTTTGGCCAATGTTTCATGCTTAAGCTCTCAACTTACTTTAGATAGATAATTCTGCAGTACCTAATAATTCACTCTATACCGCAACGTTCTTTACACATTTACAGCACATACAAATGATGAATAATACCATCATCTTTCAGTGAACAGCAGACTTCTAGTTTGTATACACAGTACAAATAAGCATTTACCTAGATTTTATATTAAAGTCAAAGGAGAAAAATAGGTTTTTGAATAGCTACTTTACAAAGTAAAAAGAGAGGCCTCCTCCACCTGCAGTAGCTCTGGAACATAAAATGTTCTGGCTCGGCTCTAACTACTGTAAGCAAATCCTTGACTACAGCTTTGAGTGGTGGGAGATCAGTATACTTCAGAAGAATTGATTAACTTTTTCCCCCACTTCAGAAAATCCAAAATTATGATCTCCCTTCAAAATTAATTTAAGAAACACATATATTTCAGAGGTAGCTCAGATAATCTTCAGACATGTAGAAGCTTAAGAGAAGGTTGAACTATAAGTAATCAGTTCGTTGGTGTTATTTTGTTTGTTTTATTTTATTTGCCTGTGAGAGGAAACTGCAGGAAGGAAAAACGCCCAGCAGATCAGATTAGCTTGGTGACCACCATGATCTCTGTCAAAAAATTATGATCCTGTGATATGATGCAGACATGTTTGGCACCCACCCATTTTAAGATTGCTCCACATTTAGCAACACTGCTAATTTCTGCAGTACATTAAGCTTCCTATTATTATTTTCTGCACAGTATGAAATTACATATCTGTAAAGACACCAGGACTGAAATCATCCATTTGTAATTAAAGTAGAACTATAATGCATTTTCCCCACTTCCCACAAACCTATTTTTAGCACTTTCCTTGTTCTGACTCACAGAAGATGTGAAGTGCTGAGGCCTTGCTTAACATATTGTATGCCAGGAAACCACTGCCCTCCCACTCGGTTTGCCTCTGCACAGGAAGTACTGTGCAAGCAAGCCGCTGCCATTGTGTGCTGTGTACTGGAGTGTGTCATGGCCCAGGATCAAGCTCCTAAGTGCAATATTAAGTCCTCAGGACTCGAAATATTACTACTAATTCAGATGTTTATGCTAATGTATCCTATCTACCAGCTAGCTTTATTCTCAGAGAGCTCTAAGAACTGGATGTTGGGGGAAACTTTCTGTACAGATTCCACAACTGCAGTCACAATAGCTAGGACACTACATTTGGAAAGCAAGAGAAGGAAGAAGGGGACAGCACATTTACATGATTAAAAGTGCCAAAGGAGAGAGGTTGTCTAAAAATCTGTCTATATTTTAGATATTTCCTTCCTCCACCATGTTAGAAGCTTAGATACTTTGGCTCCTGAATTCCAGAGTTCCTCCAAGAAATCTTCCTTTTCCTCTCTCCTTACCCTCCCTCAGGAACTTATGCTCTATTCTTGTGTTTTACTGTATGCAAACCCTGGGAGAAGTAGTCCTGCAGTTCAGGGACCTGAGTGCATGTCTCCCTTCTCCCACACTCTTCACTACCTCAAGTCAAGTTTGTGCTAGTCAGGAGCAATCACGCAGTAGCTCAAGCTTCTGTGCTCAAACTTCACAGCTATTCAGAGGAAATGAACTTGGTCTAAAAAATACTCTTGAAGGGAAAGACCCACCATCTTGGTCCTTTGCTAATTTCTCTTTAGTCTTGATCCCAGAATGTGAGCTCTGACCTTCTCATATTTTAGCCTTGATTTTTACTGCAATCATCCTGCCTAGACCTCATCAATTTCTGACTGCTCTTCACCTCGGAATCTTCTGGTTGACTTGACTGGATTCTGCATATCTTTTTGCTATTTCCATTTGGATCAATGAATATAAACTCTCTGGCACTCAAACTGGGCTGTTTGTCCTTGACCATTCTTTGCTTTGAACTGCTGCTTCCTTATTCTCTCCAGTTTTTTGCTTTAATTATATCCTGACCTCATTTATGCCTAGTTTGTGTAATGGGACTAGAAGAAAAAGAAGGCAGAGGAGATAGGATGGGAAGTGGTCCACAGAAAAGTTGTACATCTAACTCTGTGTTTCTTACTTGATATAATGTTCTGTCAAAATTTTAAATAATGAATCACATGATTTTGTTCTTTGTGTGTATTTGAGGGGTGAAAATATCACTGCTTCCTCTTTCTTGTTATGCTGTACAAGGGTATTGGTCAAATTCTGTATGAGGTGTTGAAGAGAAGTTCAGAGCTGACTCAAATGCAAGTTGCTGTCTTGTGATTATTAGTATCATTTGTTCCTTTAAATTTTTGAGATTGATGAGGCTCAAATAAAGACATATTCTGGCATATCAGACAAGTTGGACTGAAATGCTGTTCCAACATACAGGATTTAAATCCTAATTATTAATGAGCATCTAATTTGTATATATTAAAGAATTAATTAAAAAAAATAAATATTTAAAGTAATGTCATTTGCTTATATCTGCCAGGACTTCATGTCCCATGTGCTTCCCCCAGAATAAATGATGCAAGATACAATACTCTGCAAAGGAAAATGTAGTCAAGCTTGTATGTATTACTGCCCTTCAGACCCTAAAACCCTGAGAGATTGTTTTATATTAAGAATGTCAGCCTTATCTTCCCCAATGACTTGTTAGGAATTGGAGAACTGGGGAAATGTTGGTATCACAGCAGAGTGACATTGAAACAATTAAATGGAGTCTTTAGTTGAAACGTGTACTTTTTGGCCAGAGGGAGCAGATGTTACTTGAACAGTGTAGAGGGTAAGCACATTTTGTAAGAAGTCCTCGAGCAAAATCAAAGGTCAGGAGGTAGAAATACAAGGATCCTTTTTTCTCAACTTTCTGTCTTTGCAAACAAAAAAAAGAAAACCAGAAAAAGAGCAATTTAAAATGCAGATTATAGATAAAGAATGCAGCTTTCTGTTCTTGTTTTGTGTATTAACAGCCTTCTAAGCTTTGGCAAGAGTCATCCTGAGCTTTGAATTCAGGTTTTAGCAGAAAAATAAATAAACCAAAAATACCCCCAAGCATCTAAACTTTCAAAGCAGTATGTGGGATAGGGCTGTAATGTCTTAATATTTTAAAATTGTTTTCATCTGAGATGATTCAAATCTATGACTTTCAAGTGGACATGAGAAAGTACAAAGTGCTTTTCTCTTAATTTCCTTCAGTTTTGAGGTCTAGTTACCCGGTTTTATAAGTGCAAAGCTCAAAGGCAAAGAGAATTTACTACATACACTGAAAAAATTATCAGCTCAGAGCCCATCCCTTCAACAGATTGACCTGAATTTTGCAGAGCTGTCCGATGTGCCTCTGGAATTCAACAAAAATAACTGCAATTAATATTTCTTCTGCCATATGCCATCTTACAGTAAAAGAATATTTTATTATCACCTTGTTTAAAATTAGTTTTTTTTAAATTGATGATCATTTAGGAAATAAAAGCATTTTTCATGGCTGGCAAGAGGTGCATAAACAAATGTACGAAGACCAGTTGCATTCAATTTTAAGACTTAGTAACTCAGATAATTATGCACAACTAATTAATTCCAAACCTGTTTATCAACAGTAGTCTGTAGCTCCAGCATTTCATCCCAGAGGCATTAGCAAAGGCTTATCACCTGCTTTCTTGTTGCGTTTTATCTCAAAGGCAAATCAATAGGCAGAGTATGGAAGAAACGCTATTCCCACAACTAATGGTTTACAAAACTTGCAAGAACTTTTAATATCTGTTATCAATTAGTTTTCCTGGCTTAACCTAAAATAAATTCTAAATGGAAATAGGATGTGTTAAAACATCAGCATTTCTACTTCTAATACATAGAAAAGCCATGTGAAAAGGAAATTTGAAATACGAAGAAATATTTAAAAAATTTAAATAATTGTTAAGGTATTAGGCTGTCATTCTTGGCAAAACATTCACAGCACAGTACTTGTACAGTGTTGTGGATGGATTCAACCTACCTGTCAAAGAACTGTGCTTATGCCATTTATTTTTCTTTTTTTTACTCTGTCATTTCTGGTTGACATTCTGTTTTTTAATTTTTATTTTTTTTTGTAGTGCTTTGAGGCCCAGGTTTTCATTCCCTATTACTCGTATCACAGCAGAAATGTTACCTGACAAATGTAGGAGTACACAAAGTGCTTCCCATGGGTTTTTTACCATGCCTTTCTCCAAGGCTGTAGTATATTTTAGTATGGGAATAGTGTGTGAGATCTCAACCATTCATCTAAGAAAATGTACTTCTGCACCGATAGGTTTGTGCTTTTGTTCATCAGTATACCTAAAGTATTATAAAAAACCCCAAAACCCAAACAAACCCCAAACCATATTTCTATAGATCTAAGATGCAGTAAATAAGGTTACCAAAGTAAGCTGACTTCAATATGTGCTTGTGGAGTCTCTTCACTGAACCAGGTTCTTAGTGTCTTTTTAAACACTAAATTCTGATTGCACTAGTAGCTATGGCTACATAAGTACAATAGTTTCTCAGGGAATCCATAGATGAAATCCTGTTCCTAATAAAATCAGTTACATAAAGTGATTCCAGCATGACTCAGGTACCTACAAAATGTGACTGCCATGATCCTGAAGATACTGATAGGCTGTATTTACATACATGTAAAATTAGCCATGCACATAAATGCTGGCAAGGTTTGAGCCACTGTCATAATGCTGTTGTTGTGCTAGTGATTTTATTTTTTTAATTTTTTTTTTTTTATTTTTTCTACCAAATCTTTCACTACTTTTTATGTCTGATGTTAACTGGTTGTTAATACCTCATTCCCTTTCTGGAATATACTTGCCCTCTAGAAAGACCAGTGCTTATGCATGTTTATTAACACAATTGTGTGCTGAGGTACATTTCTATTAATATTGCCAAATTATATTTAAATAAAGTTTTGGAGTAAGATGTAATTGTTTCATCACTATATTTTAGTTATTAATCAGTAGCAGAGAAGAAACTCCATTTCAAGGAGAGAGAAATACAGACTAGCTGGATTTTATTACAGGTATGAAGCACATTCCGCTTTTCAGATAAACTGTATTTACCTATATATTAGTCATACCTTTAAAAATTGTGGACCAAAGCATAGGAAAAATTGTGCACTGTGCTCAGTGTAGTAAAACATACCATAAAATCTGCAACAAAGAAACAAGATAGTTCCAGAAGAACATAGTGTATTGTCTGCTCACAAGAAGCTATAGGTAAAGAGAAGTGACAGTCAAGGGTTAAATTACGAAATTTTGCAATTTATTTCTTATGATTTATGAGATTGTTAAATGTCAGAAAGTGGAATTTTTTTTTTACTATCAATATAAAACTGAACATACTGTGAGACATAAGGTAGCAGGTGTCTTGGCTCTAAACTATCAAGTCTGTGGGCATTCTGTTATAACAGGTGCTCCAAAAATTTGAACAGATTTTAACAAGAGCTGTATGGGCTTTTTAATTAGCCTGGTTACTCAGCATGTGGAGAAAGCACTAGGTATGTGCTTAAAACATCATTGTATCTTGCAAACAAATGTTTCACATACCCATAGTCATTCTTTTGGTTATTATATTAAAATTTGTTTCTATCTGATGATTTGAATCTTGTATTCATTCTTCTTATAATATATCCTACCTGAAAAGAATCATCATACTAAGAAAAAAGTGTTGAATAACGTATATTCTCTTCTTTGGAAGTAAGCATTAGAAATTTAGTCTTACCTGATACTTAGCTATGATTTTACTTGGCATTACAGAACTATGAGAAGGCTCATAGCAAAGCAATTCTCTGCTCTGAATCTCTTGGTTCTAACTACAAAGTGCCTTCAGTTCCAGTTATGCTTCCATTATTTCTAAGTACATCACAAAATTTTTTAGAAGAGACAATGCAATAAACTGCAAAATCAAAACAAAAGAATTAAAAGCATTTTTGTTGTACAATCAATATGCTTGGTTGGATATGATTTGATAGCTATGATATGATTTTAGAAATTAATCTTAATGCATGACTACAGCATGTAACATGGTAATAATGTCATACGGATTCATTTGTATTATAATGTTGGTTTAAACAGAATAAGTCAAAGGATAAGTCACAATACAGGGGGTACAAAAAAGGAACAAAGCAATGGCTTACCTAAGATTTCTGTGCAAATTGTCCTGTGGTGAAAATTAAGATTTTAGTTTATAAATGGTTTTATCTTCACACAAAAATTATTTTACTAGTTGTGTCTCTAATACTGACACAAATATTTCTGTCGGTATTCATCTAGAGACCTTTGCATCTATAGTGATTTTGTTGCTATAAAGTTTAATATGGCATATCTTAAATTACAGAAATATTTTTTAAGTCAGTAAAGATTGTTGAGATATTATGTGGAGGATTTCACACTTGAAACAGTCATGTCAAAATATCTTTAATCATTTGGCCTAAGAATAAAAATACCAAGACACATTTCAATCCATGTGAAATATGCACTTTAAAAAGCGTGCCTAATTTAAAAAATGCTTACATCTGCATTTTTTTAAAGGAACTTCTCTCTTACATAAATTCATGCAGGAAATGTACATTTTGTGATTTCACTGTGAATTCATTCTCTTTCCTTATGCTATTATTTACTTGTTAGAAACCAGCACGCTCAGCATTAAGGAACACAAGAATAGTCAATAATCATTTATTGCCTGAAGTAATAATTATTACCCCTCTCACTGTACATTTTAAAATTTAGAAATCCCAAACAATTTATGATCTTGATGAAAAACAAAGATGGGGACATATTTATGCAGTGAAATGAAGGTAGTACTTAATACTGTAGATGCTAGTTTGCAGAGTTAATGATAACAACAGAACAAGCGTTAGTATGTGTTTGCCCCCCAGAATCCCCATAGATTTTGTAATATGTTTTCTGCTGGAGGATAAGACCCTTGCCATTGCATTTCTGTTAGGTAACATGGATAACAAAAGCAAATTAAAGCAGTGCATGTTACCATCGCAGCTGAGACTGTGACTTCAGCATCAGTTGCCTTGGGCACCGAGACTAGCTCAATTTCTGACCCCAGCAGTTCCCATCACTTGCTTCTGCTTCTGCTCCTGTACTACAGTTGTGCCAATGCCATTGATTGTGGATTATGTTACAAGGTAAAGTTGCTTCTTTCAGAAAGTGGATATGTTAAGCCAATAATGCTGCTGAATATAATGTATTACCAAACTGTGGTCTCATTTTGCTGTGAAAATATAGCCTACATACGAACTAAATTTACTGGGAGTCAGTAGCAAATTTGAAAACAATTAAATGGACTCTGAAATGACAGATAGGAAAGATAACTCTGTCAGGGAGGCTTTGAAGTGGTAATAACTTTGAAAATGTAGTCCTCTTCTTTATTACCATAATTTTTCCCTCAAGTAAGCATCTTCATTTCGATTTTCCAAGGGCTAGAGAACAGTGACCACTTTAGCACAGTTTTCTAGATTTATCATCATGCTACATTATCTGCATAATCATGAAAATTGAAATCAGAAGTATCATTACCCCTGCCAGAAGTTGATTTGTATTCCTGAAGTGCCATGTAGGAAAATCTGTAATGAGATTCAGATAGTAATGGATAAAAAATACAGCAAACAAAAATGTAGGAGGATGGCAATCTAAAGTTGGAAATCATTACTGTAGTACTAATAGGGGTTAAAAAAACCCATGTGGAGTTGCAGCGACCTATTTCTAAATTTGATAGGGCTAGTTAGTTAATGGTCAGAACTAGAACAAGTCATGCTTTTTAGGTCTGGAGTTACAAAAAAGAAGCCCATTTGTCAAAAGTGAGCTATGTCTTAATGCAATGTTTTTCTTGCAAATGTGGAAGCTCTAATTGGATTCATTGGTTGTTACATTAAGATAGATTCTAAGTACAAGTTGTAAAGTAAAATGTTGCTGCAAGGTGATTAGTACATTTTATAAAATTTCTGTCATATGCTGAGATTGATTTTGTATGATACACATATTTGTACTAGATATGAACATGTAGGTTAAAGTAAATACAGGGAATTGGTCGTGCAGAATAAAGCCAGCACTAAGGATTTTATCTGCAAGGCAAAATTTGAAAAAAGTTTCAGCTTTTATAAGTTTGTTCATGGAATAGACATAGCAGATACAGTTTTGTAATAAAACCCATGCATCCCATCTTGAGAGCTAGAAATCTGGCTAATCTATTTGCCAGTATACATTCTGTGTATGACAGTTCCACTAATTAAAAACCTTACAGCTGTAAACCATAAAAAATTAGGACCCAGTCACAAGAATAATTACAATTCTTAGCGATATTAGTAGTTCCATTAGTTTATGTAAGCACAGGAGAGCAAAATGGAATTAAATTAAGGCATTCATTTAAACATTTGCAGAATTACAGTATTTGAAGCAGCTCTTGAAAATATTGGCAAAAGCTATTTGGTCAGGTAAGAAGACGCCATTTTCAAAGAAAAGTTAATAATTACATAGATCACTGGAAGAGATATTAAATTATATGCTCCACAGTCATCATTGTTTATTTCCCTCTGAATTTCACCATCTCACTGACTGCTCATTTTCAGGGACACATTATATAGACTTGCTAAAATGTGCCCAATTTTGGAAAATTTCAGCCCCAAAACAACTCTTAAGGGAAAAGCTGTGATTATGAAAAGAAGAAGAAATTAAATTCAAAATTAAGAGTTAAGACAGTAATTACAGATTATCTTTCATTTTTTTTAACATTTAGCTTGGCAGTTCTCACTATCTTTTATTGTGCAGTGTCTGAGGTCAATTAGGATTCAGCTGATCTTGGAGTCAGTTGACAATGCTGTTTATAATTAGATAGAGGAAAGGCAAAAGGTTGATGTTTTCTTTTTCTTCCTCATTAGGGCTGGCTGACTGAGCCAATTTTATTGCTATCTTAAAGGCAGTTAAAAAGGTCATGTGACTGTTTCCTAAATGAATTGTTTTGCAAAATGCTGTTGTCGTTTTAAGGATACTCCATCATTAGGATGGATAAATGGTTCTTATTAAAATATTGAAGTACACAATTCATCACTTTGATAGACAAAGAGGAGCATGTGAATTATTTTACTTTTCACACACTTGAACTGCAAGGATTCAGTGTTTAAACAAGTGAGTTGAGTTTTGCAGATCCTGAACTAAAAGGGTCACAAAATCAACCACAAATTTAGTCTTGACATTTTATCTTCAACGGCTGCTAAACAGTACTTTCTACAAAGTAATGCAATTGGTAGGAATAGTGCCAGAGCTTTCAAGTCTTTACCTGAAACTGTGCTTCTTGATGGTTGTTTAATAAACATCCATGATAGCACTCACACAAATGTATTGAATTACTGTATAACATTCTAAGGAAAAGCAGTTAGCAGGTAGAACTGATGTAGATTTTAACACCCTTGAAACTCATTTTAAAAATCTGCGGTGCATACTGCTGTGATATAACAGAAATCATCTTAATTTAGTAATATCTTCGTAATTTTAAACATAGTTCTTCTGTTAATATTGCAGTATTTATTCATTATTAGTGCAGCACTGACTACACTAATATTAAATTACAAGTGAAATTGGTATTACTTATCAAAACATTTGGCAAAATTATTTGTGTTTTTACTTTGATAACTGTATTTGGATAATAGTCAAGGCTTATACATTTATATAATATGTATTATATCATACATTATAAGAATAGAAGATAAAAGAAAGCAACCCTCTAGTTATGTAATTTGAAATGAATGTAAGCTACCATTTGAGAGCACACGAGAGAAAAAAGGAAAAAAGCAACAAAAGAGAAAATAGTAGAGAAACTGTAAATGAAACACAAGAGGGAAAGTCCCAGCAGTTCTAATTAAAGATATTTCAACGTTAGGACTACAGCATCCACCCACATGTCATTCTTGCATGACATGTAACAGAAGATCACCACTTCTGTCTTCCTTGTACAAAATAATTTTTCCTTCAATTGTTTATCAATAACAGCAAAAGTGAGAGTTTTTGCTTAATCATATTCATAAATTGTGTAGAAAAGCAGTAATTGTAGTAAATCTGCCTGTAAGCAAAAAGTGGTTGTTAAAGTTACTTTCAAGAAACTCTGCCAGCCATGTATTATCCAATATTTTACTGTCTGCACTGGTTTCCTTCATCAAGTAGGAGATAATGGAGCAGCCTGGAGAAGGTGACTAGCTCATTGCATATGTAAAAAAAGTAAAAATGCGTGTTTCCTTTATTTCATTCAAAGAGGACAGAAGTGAGAACAAAAAGCCAAGCATATTCATGACAGTGGCAGATGGTGCCAACCTCGCACAGCTATTTTCTTTTATTATTGGCTACTTATTATACTTTTAAAAATGAGAGACAAAGCCAGAAAGCTGTGGTTCTAGAAGAAGATAATGACATCGCACTGACATAGGTCATCGTCCTGAACATCACATACAGATTTGTTTTGGATTTCCATAGAATTTTCGTCGATCTCTCCTTCCACTTTGTATTTTCTCTAGGAAACTGCCTAAACTGAATACAGATCTCAGTATGTTCACACCAATATTAGGCAGAGTTTGAGATTAAGTGGAGTAAATTTGCCTGTGCCATGTTAGAACACATTCAGTTATTGCAGTCTTTAGAAAAAGAACTGTCTTTTTCTTTTCATAACTCACAGTAGTTGGTATCTTCCTTGCTTAACCACTGTACGACAGTGAGTGTGGATTTTAAAACTTGAATATCCAGTTCTCAGAAGTACATTTTACTGTGCTAAATCATACGGAACTTGGCACAGCTTTGAAAAAAAATAATGCTGGATTCAGAATGGAGGCATTTTTCAAAGTGTCTAAGTAAACATCAGGAGGTTTTTCGGTACTTTTATTTTTTTCTTTCCTCCTCAGAAAATTGTATTGCATAGTATGGTCACAGTTAGATGCATGTTTAACGAAAACAAAAGCTACAACCAAATTAAAATGAGAGCAAAAGGAAAGTCTACCAAGGCCCTATTTCTGATTATTGATTCTAACATTCTTTCAAGCAAGAAAACGTCAGTGGAAAAAGCAACGTCTTTTCCACAGAAATAACGAATCACGTTGCCTTTACAGAGGATGTGGACAATTAATGGGAGAGTTTGGGGACCAAGCACTGAGAACAAATGAGGTTTTTCCTACCCAGGAATGTGACCAGTCAGGATCCTTTAAGGAGTAAATTTCCTTTGCCAGCAGCAGAAGAAAATTCAAGCAAACATGAAGTGGATACCGAGCTCAGAGACAGCCTTCACCAACAGAAAAAAAGTGTCGCTGTTATTTCTTGAGCAAAAGGAACATTATAAAAAAAATAGGCTAGTCTGACAATGAGGTCTGAAGAGATTTTTACTCCTGTTTATAGCTGCTTGAATTTTTAATTCATGTGTCCTGTGTTTGGAAGCAGTACGTTAATGCTAACCGCATTACAAATCTGTATACTTATGCTGGTGTGACTGTGTTAGAAAGGAGACTATTTGCAAAGGGAAACATCACATCACTGAATCTGTGAACCTTTATTCTTTGTTTCAGATAATTATTTCAAAATTGGAAAGCTCTGTGAGTTGTTCATGCTTTAGTCTTGATCAGTTGCTGTTTTAGATAGTGCATGGTCAGAAGAATAAAACAGTTTTGGAAGTGATTTGATTTCTCGATAAATGATAAGCTTATGTCATGCATCATCTAAAAACCAGCTTTACTATCATAGTTCCTGTTTTAATAATCCTAAGTTCCCCCTTACTATGAGAAATACAGCAATGAGCTTTTAGCATATAGTAGACATTTTTGTGCTACTCCCTTTCCTCATGGTTTCTTTGAACTACTTCTGATAGATCCTCAGTATACAAATGCTTTCTGGCAAAACAATGTAATCAGGGATTTAGTTTCATATTCTGGGGCTGGGGCTGTACTCTGCTCTAATTTATTGTTGTGTCCATCTTTCTTCAACTGTTTCCGCTCTTCATTACAGAAGATTACTTCTTAAAATAGGAGCATATAGAGGCTATTTTGTTCAACTTGCCCTTGCTATCCTAGTACTGCAGCATTGTCTTTAGTAGTAGTCTTGGTAGTCTTTGTTGACACAGCAGAAAGAGTGGGTATGGATCCTCCTTACTTTGCAGCCTCAGATATAAGAAAGCAACACATGATTCAACATGTAGTGGTTCTGGTTCCTGGTGAATCAAAAGGTTGGTGTTACCTATTCATTATGTATCACTCCTGATGCATCTTCAGGTTTTTGTTTAATATTCACTGTAGTGTATTTTATGCAATGCTGTTGAAAATTAATGCATTCATTTTTGAAAATTATTATCCCCGCTAAACCAGTAGATGTACAAATGCAAAGATGCAGTATGGCGGAATGATCAGAAAACCTTGGCAACAAATCTCCCAATTTTCTCATCCCAAACCCATATAACATGTATCTGACTGAGATGGAAAAGGCAAGTTATGTGATAGCCCAGATATGCAGAAACACGAGTGTCTGTCTTAAAAGTAAGCACACATGTAAGCCTTAAAACTATTAGGAATCTGGTACATTTTTCTTCAGTTTTTCAAAATCAGTCATTTTATGCCTGCTTGGGTTTTTTGTTTGTTTGTTTGCTTCTGCCATAAATTTGTTGGTTCTGTCTTTTGGTATATGATTGTACAAAGGCCAGCAAACTGAGAGGAAGAATGCTTCTAAAGCATTTTTTATATGTAGGGTTGAGTCTCGACTATAACACATTCTTCCTGAGCAAAATAATAAAGTATCTGTCTAGCTATTAAATTTGAAATGAATGAAATATTCACAGAGATGCTTAAAGCTGAAAATTTAAATTATCAGAGGGAAATAGTAATTATGAAATTTGACTGAAGATTTCCAGAGAATACAGTCTGGAATACAAGGAATCACTTGTGTGTTCTGCTGATGAAAAAGGAAAGTATGTAAAGTTAGGATTATTTGTGTTGAAGAAGATGGGATAGAAAGCATGGTTGTCCACAATCCATAAATTGTGAGGTAGTGAAAGACATATTGACTGAAGAACAATGACTTTGTATTAGAAAGCACATGCTGAAGTACGTTTGCTGGGCCTGCACTTACATCTTTGTGGCACCTGAATGCTGACTGACTTCATACTTATTGACATAAGTAAAAAACTGTAAACTTCAACCTTGAGTTTCCCATAACCTTTGGCTCATGTCAACTTTATGTTATGTGTCTTTGGATAGACAAACATATGCAGTCTATCTCTGTGACTCACAGAATCATGCCATTCATGGGTACATAGTACCGTATGACAGATAAAGTGTCCCCAGGCCGTAACAACATTAAAATCCATAACATTGCTGTTAAAAATCAATGAACCTTGTCTGAAAAGCCAGTTTTCTTCCTGTCAAGCAATATAATGGATCTAGGCTAAAGATAAAACTCACAGAAGCTTTTATGTATTAAAACCTGAGCCAGTTGGCTGCCTTGGTTAGGGTGACCAAATGCCAGCAAAACCAAAATCTTTATTTGCTTCTAAGACCTCATGCTGAATGAGAAGCTGTTGTTGAGATAAAGATACTCTTTGCAAGCATTTTCATTTCCTTCTTTTTGGACTCTCGAGAGAACAGAAAATTTAAGCAATAAAGTGTGCCTGTCCCTTCGAGATCAGAAAAGCTCAGAATACGCGTACGTTGAAGAACTGAAGTTGATCAAACTGAAGCATTGAAGCTATGAAACTGTGGAGATATTTGCCCCGATGAAATACTGACCTCTCTGAAAACTATGCTAGGTATTTTCTATTACAGAAAGTAATATGAAATTTCTTTGTATTGGATGAACTCTGTGCTATTCAAGAGTTTGCTCTGCGAAGTAGTTGATGAGGCTGTTGCTTGTAGCCCTTGACGGATAACTACTGTTAATAATCTCACAGAGCAAGTATTTCTCAATATGCCTACCTAGCCATCTTTGCAGAATACAGGTGTTTGGAGATCCAAAATCTAGCCAGCATAGAAAGAGATTTCTTTATTATGCAGAACTGTGTCACTGGGTAGGAATAAAAGAAATGAGAAGTGATTGTTCGTGGTAACTTGGTACGTAAAAATATTGCCAAAATTATATATCGTTGCACATATGTGTTAACTATAGTTACCTCTGTAAATAGAGCTGTACTTTTTCTGCAACGGGAATTTATTCTAATACTTTTATACTTTTCCTTCCTTAGCGGTATAATAAGTACTGTGCCATATATATAGAAATTACTCCCAAGAATGTAACAAGCGGGATTCACACATTTAAATGAATTTAAAAAAAAGCTGAACTGTTTCCAAATTCTTCTATCCAAGCATCACTTAAGAAACTGTTTGTTCAGTTCAGTTTCATCTCTGCAGCTGCCAAACCACTTCAGTTCTGCCAGCTCTGCTCTCTGATTGCAAAATAAAGGGTGGTCACTTCACAGTGTATGCAAGAAATATTATAATTTTGTGAAAATTGTGACATTTAAGAAATCCTTTCAATAGTAAATTGCTAGGCTATCTTGCTACATGCCTATTTAGCAATAAGAAAAAAGAATCTTTTATATTCACTTCTTCATGCCTTCCTATAACATTAGTGAACATAGTATAAAAGGTTTGCATCTTCTAAGACTGATGAATTTTGCTGCAGCTTACATTCATAAATATTTTTGTAGCATAATAGCCTGTCAAAACAAATCTGTTTTCCTCATTTCTGTGTGTGCAGAAGGGTGTCCTTACTGCTTTTTGTCCATTTCCAAAGATAACAATAAGACAATAGCAATTGCACAACATAGCAAAGCTTTTATCTTGTTTTCTGTTTTTTTCATCCTTTTTTTTCCTTTCTCCTCTTTTTTTTTTTTCTTAAAAATCAGAGGCTGTGTGAAAATATAAAGCAAATACCCCCCTATTATATGAAAAATGTTGCTACGTAAATGCATTAGCAATTTTCATAGCTCATGTCTGAAGATCAGAATCTTCTGTGTCCATACAGTGTGCAGAAACACAGACATAATACATATGAAACCTCAACCTGATTACTAAGATGAAATGCAGATAATTACATTAGCTTAATACTTTGTCACATACATTTTTCAATTTTTTCAGGAAAATAATCTCAGCGGGTCACTAGTCTTTAAATGAAAGGTCTTCACCTGATGCAAAGTGAAATATATAACTCTACAATATTGTTTTTAATCTCAAATATAATATAAAGCAAAACAGAGGGGGAAAACCCAGTAAGCTGCTTATTGATAACTTTACTTAAGTTCCAAGTTGTTTTTTTCTGAGGGAAATAATTTCCCTCAGCTGAAGAAGAAATTGAATTGTACTTAGGAATAAAGAAACAGAATATTAGAGTTTTTGTTTTCATATTTTTTTTTCTTAATAGTAAAAATATTTGAGTATGAGTATGATAGAGAAAAGTTATTAAAAACAGCAAAATATCACGGTGCCATTTTCTAGAATATAGAAGAAAAAGGGAAGGAACTTCAAATGATTTTTTTTTTTTTTTAATGGAACAAATTTAAAAATGAGAACTACTGCAGCATTCTGATTTTTTGTATGACTAGCATTTTATCTTATTCAGGATACTGTTTCTATCAGAGCATGTTCTGTGTTTCTTCCATGCTGACCTGTATTTTGCTTGGTGGGAAATTTCATTCTGCTTGGAGGAATTCATTATTGGATCAGGAATCATTTTGAGAGCTGCTTTTTGTTCACCTTGCCTTATCACTGTTAAGTGCTAAAACAGACTGTAAGGCAATACCAAATTGTAATGGTAGCATCTTGCACCCATTTTCTTCTTAATGTGTATTGTAATTCACCTTAATCCTGAACTGCATTTAATATAAACAAAAATTACAGAAACAAGTATTGCATTTTTTCACGAAAATATTTTTGAGAGGAACAGACAGTTTATTTTTCTTCATATTAGCCTCATTGCTAATACTTGATGTAAGTACAGATACTGAGAATTAGAAGTAATACTAGCTTGCCTCTTACATGGGATATTATGTAAACATTAGCATTTGTTTGTCACTTACTATTTTCGCATATACTTGTGCAGACCCACTGAACCGAATATATGCACAGAGATACATCCTCTATCAAATCCTTAACCCAGAGAAATATATCCTTTGCAACACAGCTCCATGCCAATCTCCACTTCAGTAAACACTGCCACATCATGATGACTGCTCTCCAGGAATTAGCAAAGAGTTTGTTTATAATCAAGTTTATCAATATTTATAAAGTACTATACTTAAGGGGATAATATATTGATAAAATACAGTTCTAAAATGCATTACATTTCCACATTATATTTAATGGCTAAAAATACATGTAGTGGGTGTGGAGTAATAGGGGCCATACCCCGCCCCCACAAACAGTTTCTTTATCACCCCATCTGCTACCCCAAATGCTAACTCTCAGGAACACCACTGCTTGCAGCATGTTTTATTATTCAAGCTTTGGTGGGAGGAGAGCTGCAGGAAGAAAGTGTTAACTGTAGAGAAAGGGAGGGTCAAACCAAGACCCAGAATAAGCTATATTGCTCCACTAATGCCAGGACAGTGGCACAAACTTCCGCTGGACCTGAACTGGCTACTAAATACCATTAAATTAGATCAAAACCTGCTAGAAAAAAGGAACAGTGGGGAGGAGGTCTAAACACATTTGTCAAAGAATTAATAAAGAGGCTAAAGGTATTTACGTAGGCAGGGAACATATGGAATAAGAACAAGGCAGACTTTGAGAAGAAATTATTTTACTCCATTAAAAGAAAAAACCCCGTGAAACCCCAAGAAATAGAACAAAGATAATGCTAGGAAAAAAAAGGGGAAGTTTACACTGTTTTCATATTGCCTTTCTGTTTTTCCAAAAGGAAGCAGGAGGTTGGGACCTGATCCAAAGTGCACAGAAGTCAAACAAAGATTCCTATTGCTTTGGATCAGGTACTTCGGAAAGAAAGAAATGCTGCTAAATAAGTATCAAATACTGATGAGTGTTAATGGGGGTTTAAGAGACAAAGCGTCCAGTTTGAAGCACTTATTGGCGATGTCTACACTATCACCACTTGCCAAAAACATTTCCATCATTGTGCTGTGGTTAAGCTTTACAACTGACTTCCAGCATTTTAATCTAACCTAGCTCAGAGCAGGTGAGGAGCTGGTTGAATGGAAGTCATCAAGATGGCTTTGAGGATGGCAACATTGTTTATAAATGTAAGTCAAATTCAGTAAGAAATTTCATTTGAATAAAAATCTGTTAGGGAAAAGTCAAAGGGGAAAGCTAGAAAATTGAAGGGTTTTTAATATATCCAAAATTGAAAAAAATGATTTTTGATATTAGTATTTTTCTTTTAAAATTGGTCTATTTTTAATACAAAGTTATTCAAATGGAAGAATCCTGAAAGGGAGCAAAATATTTTGTTTTAGGACAATTGAAATTGTTTAATACAACAAAAAATTAATGATTTCCCTGATTATGTGATTCATCTGTCAATCTGTGAATTCCATTACTCACACAGCTCTCAGCTGGGTAATACACTTATAGCCAAAATGACTAGCCAATATTCTGTGCCTTTTTGGTATGTATCTATTGAGATGTGATGCTGACCATATGAATCATGTTGTCTTTCAAAAAATTTCATTGTTTTACAATGACTACATATAGATCTTCTTAGAATTCAGTCAGAACAAATGAGATACAGTTTTCATATTCCCAGTTGCAAGCCAGATAGTGTTCCCTAAAAAGACACCCTATTTCTGGCTTGCCATGGTAAGTTTATTTATTTATATATATGTATGTATGTATTTATTCTTGGTTGCTTTCTCCTGTTAACATAGGTGTTTATGTTTATAAATTAGACTGACCTTTATGCTAAAACATACAATGCAACAATATACCCAAAGGTTTATATGTTCAGTGAAAGGAAACTGTAGTTCCTAACCCTGCAGTAATTTTTATTGAGCTGAGATGGTGAGGAATGAAGGCATCAACCAGAAGATGCATTAATAACTTTCCCATATGTAGTTCTCTGCTCCTGTAAAGACTTTGGTGAATCAGAGTCAGCCTCAGATGGTGAAGAGTCAGGGTGATGGTCTGTTTCTACTGCACTCAAGCAGAACTCAGGATAAAATAGAAAATCTGTATGTGGAAAAACTGCAGGTCGCTATTAGAAAGTATGGAAGGTTGTGTCTTGTGAAACTGAATAGTGTCCTGTTAACTTATATATATCTCAGAAACTTTTGAATTTTCTGGCACTGGATAATCAAATGCTAGTATGATCAAGTCAGTTTTCAACTTTCCAAGTGAAAAGATTCCATGCAGTATACTCAGCAGTGATCCTTTATGAGGTACTATAAAAAGCCAAATTCTGTTTTATCTATGTGGCCTTTCTTCAAGAAAATTTATGCTCTCTTGCTGTTTGAAATGTGTTAGCTGACACTCTTCTTCATCACAAATGGCTGTGGACTGAGTCATGATCAAGGATGGGATGTCTTATATTGGGATGGCTGCAGTAATTCCCTACCCACACTTCAGGAACAGTTCAAACACTGATGTAGCAGCTACAGAATTGCAAATAAGAGCTTGGCATTTGTGTAATAAACTTTAGCAGTTCAGCTACTGCTTTCCGAGAAGCAGAGCCAGCTCTGTAGTCAGGGTAAGAATCTCTAAGAGAAGCAAGAAACAGGGATGCAAAACACTGTAACTTCCTCAACTTAAGCCATCCCCCACTTAGAGATCGTATCCCTAGGGTATCTTGACTGCTGTGGTGCATACCCAGCAGGACATTTTGGAATGAAAGATAGTGTGGTATGAAATATATTTTATTATTAACTGGATGAAGTAGAGTTGAAAGAAACTTTATTAATCTTCATACAGTGATATTAGAATCATGGAATCATAGAACAGTTAGGGTTGGAAAGGACCTTGGGGTAATCTAGTTCCAACCCCCCTGCCATGGGCAGGGAAACCTCACACTAAACCATATCATCCAAGGCTCTGTCCAGCCTGGCCTTGAACATTGACAGGGATGGAACATTCACAACTTCCCTGGGCAACCCATTCCAGTGCCTCACCACCCTCACAGTAAAGAACTTCTTCC
>WYDI02032924.1:0-10196 GCA_009867235.2 Psittacus erithacus
TGATGCCAACCTTATGAAGTTTAACCATGCCAAGTGCAAGGTCCTACACCTGGGATGGAGCAATCCCAGGCACAGCTACCCATTGGGCAGAGAAGAGGTTCAGAGCAGCCCTGCAGAGAAGGACTTGGGGGTGTTGGTTGATGAGAAACTGAACATGAGTCGGCTTCTTTGTGTGCTTGCAACTCAGAAAGCCAACCGTATCCTGGACTGCATCAAAAGGAACGTGACCAGCAGATCGAAGGAGGTGATCCTGCCTCTCTCCTCTGCTCTCATGAGACCTCACTTGGAGTATTGTGTGCAGTTCTGGTGCTCTCAACATAAAACGACATGGAACTGTTGGAACGAGTCCAGAGGAGGGCCACGAGGATGATCAGGGGACTGGAGCACCTCCTGTGTGAAGACAGATAGGCTGAGAAAGTTGAGGCTGTTCAGCATGGAGAAGAGAAGGCTGCATGGAGACCTCATAGCAGCCTTCCAGTATCTAAAAGGGAAGGTGGAGATGTGGATAAGGATAAGGATGGTGGAGAGTGACTCTTCATTAGGGACTGTAGTAATAGGACAAGGGGTAATGGATTAAAATTTAAGATTGGATTTAAATTTAGATTAAAACTTAGATTGGATATAAGGAAGAAGTTCTTTACTGTAAGGGCGGTGAGGCACTGGATTGGACTGCCCAGGGAAGTTGTGAATGCTCCATCCCTGGCAGTGTTCCAAGGCCAGGTTGGACAGAACCTTGGGTGACATGGTTTAGTGTGAGATGTCCCCCTCATGGCAGGGGGGCTGGAGCTAGATGATTATAAGGTTCTTTCCAACCCTAACTATTCTATGATTCTAAGCCTGCTAACATGCAGCCTGAGAAAGGCAAGGTCCTATGTCTTAGCCTGCTTCCTACTTCCATTCCTGAATGCTGCATCTAAGATGATTTCAAGATTCATGCTGAAGTACCACAGGTTGCCAATTCCCTGATTGTCCATAGGATCATATGCACTACAGACCCCACGAAACCCATGCAGTTGTATTTCGTTTACATAGAAAACTGGGAACAACAGATCATTAGACACCTAGATCTCACAGAATCATCCTGTACCAGTATAACATTGGAGCATAGTCCCCTTCTGCTTACAAACAGAGCTAGGAAGAATTCCTGGCTCCTCCAGGTGTTAAAAGTTTAACACCTTCACCACCTTTAAAGACCAAATCTTATAACCACAGAGGACAGAGTGTCAGTGGTTCTTCCATAGCTACAAGCAAGACAGTCAAGATTCGCAGGTCTTGGGTTAAGTGCATGTTAAAGAAATCATAACTTATTCCTTGGTATGTTAAAGCATGTTGACCATGTAAGTGAGAATTGCTACCTGGAAGCATCAGTAACAGGTGTGGGGCAGCTACGTTACTACTGAGAAGCTTTACAGGAAGATCTTTTGCCCTTCTCCTTGAAGAGACTCACAGACTGCAGCCCTGCCATTCAGGCCGCACTGTGAGCTAGCTTTAGATCCATAACTCCCAAAGGATACTGTTTTCTACTTTTATATTTTTGTGTATTTATCTTACTGTTCTCTGAATAATTGCTTATAACCAAAGAACCAAAGTGTCTGGCAAAGCATCTATAGCTTTTTCAGTTTATACAAGAACTAGTATTCCAAAACTTCTGGTTCTTGCATCCAAAGATGTAAACATCTAAAGAGTTTGCAGTGTTTTCAAGAAAAAACAATTGGGTGGACCAATCTATTATTTGTCCATGGACTCATTCACCAGAACCTGTGTTTGTCCAAGCAGCAAGACTTGGAAACCAGCTGCACAAATTTCAAGCTGCAGAGCTCATAGCTAAGAAGGCAGATAGTATGCAAGTCAAGAACCAGAGGTGTTGTAAAAGCAGTATTTCAGCTGGATGCACCCTGTGCATCACTCATCAGTTTTCAGAAGCATATTCCTTCTCAGTATGATATACTAGGCTTATATTATTATAAGATGGTATGCTATAGCATTTTTCACTATTTCAGTCCATACTAAAGGGTAGGTCAGGCTCAAATTTTCCACTCTCTTTCAGTGTCCTTGAATGATACTGCAAACTGCTACACATTACTGGACTCCAGAATTGATACTGAAACCCAGGGAAATGTCCTCTTTTTCCACATCCACTGACTGTGTTACTGTCTTAATGTTGACTGTTATGTCACAGTCTGTTCTCAATGATACCAACATCTGTGTGGCCCATTTAAATGCATCAGGCTGAAAATCATTTCAATCAGCATAGCTAATATACGCTTCACCAACTTAATCTTGTCTCCTTGCAGAGAATAATATTTCAAATGGCCATAAAGTTCTACATTCTTTCCATTAAAAGAAACGAAAGCCTTATTAGATATGAAATAATTTTAATTCAATTTTTTCTCTATTTTTAATGCATATATGTACATAAGCATATACACACATATGATTTCTTTATTTATGATTTAGCATTGGTGGTGTGACAAGACAACCAGACTGATTTCCATTGTGCTGTGCGCTGCGCGCTGCACAAATATAACATAGTGAAGTTCCCTGTTTCAAAACAGATCAAGAGGTGTAAAAGATATACAAGAGAGGGAAAAATGTAAGAAAGAAAGACAGAAATGAAGGAAGATAATTTGGTAAGATGCATTCACATCTCATGATTTCAGGAATCCTAAGTTCACTGGACAAATCCACTGGCTAGGCCCCTATTTTCCTCTGTAGTGAATGGAGAATAAAGGCTTCCATTCCAGATAACTTTCTGGAGAAGCTCACCTTAGCAAGTATGACCTGACTCCTAACTAAATCTATTTTTAGCCATTGGCTGTAGAGATAAACCTGAGAGACTCATTGTCTAAATTAACTGGATAAATAAATCAGATGACGAAGAGGGAGAACAGGAGGAGGTTGTACATGGATACACTTAAGAAAACACATATAACAGAAAGTATGTAACAGTTGATCACAAAGGTACAAGAACAGTTGGCAGCCTGCTATTATCAATTTATACTTTACAATATGCATTATCACAATGCTGAATTTTGAGGAGTGGCTGAAAGAACTTTGTAATTTATACGTATCAACTTGAACATTTTCCAAGCATACGTGGAAGCACAGGAGAAAATATTTGTGCAATAAAGAACAAGTGAACAACACTCTTCAGTGCAAAGGTCAAAATTATGTGTGCTAGATAATAAGCCGCTCAGAGAAGATGGGGCTAATTCTGGGAAGGAAACTTCAAAAAGCATAGAAACTCATGGTAAGAGGTAATAATTTGAAAGGGTATGAGTTCACGTAAATCCAACAGTTTATTACTTTAGTGTACTACTGTAGCGTTAAGCTAAATCATTAAGATTTTCCCATAAAGGCAACATTTTGAATAGATACAAGCACTGAGTCAAGATTAAGGTGTCTAGAGTTATAGACGATCAGAGCTTGGATCTGAATTCTGAAAGTCTTTGTTGAAAGGCGAAATAGAAAGGTGTCTTGGAGATAGGCACTTAACAGCAGGAAATTTTAGGGGCAACCTGGGAGTGTAAAACCAAGCCAAAGGTGAAACCAGAATTACCATCCTGAACAAATTACAGAGGATGAGGTCATGGAAGAAAAAGAGGAAGGAAGGGGAGTATTGGCCAGACATTGAAAGAGCAGCTTCTGCTGTCCTACACCACACGTACTAGCTTAACATTTATCATCAGTTATCAGAAACAGCAGTCATGGCTGTAATTTCTTTTGGAAGAAAAAAACTCAAAGAGGCAGGTTGCTATGTCACAAGTACAAGAATGGCACACCCAGCCATAACTGAAAATGAAAAGCCTTGGCGACTGACAAATAGGAGTGTACCACAGCAGACCCCAAGACATCCCCTCTGAAAGGTGAAACCTGGGAGAGTCCTTGTGGCCAGGTCTTTGTTTATCCCACAGAAACCGACCCATGTCCATGGATCTGGTTAGTGAGTAAGAAACCATCCAGAGAAACTGAAGAAGGATCTTTTTCTTCAAAATGTAGTCTTTCTAGAAAATCTTTCCAGAAAACTTAAACCTGTCTCAGCAAAAATTCCTCTGTGAAATCTAAAACTTCAGGATTGTAAGAGGAGGAGGAACAGGAAAGTAAAACTGACAGGTAAAAGGAAAAAGCATATCAAAAGGTAAAAGTTAATTGGGACACCTAAAAGCTCTATCATTTTCCTTAATCCATTATAACACCAAGTGCATAAAACGTGGGGGAGGGAAATTTTTACACTGGCATAAACACATCTTTCATCACTACCCACAGAATTGCATAGCAAGTTACAGGAGGTAAGTATCAAATATTTTAGTAAGTGCCTCTGATAAGTCTAGATTCACTCATGTTTCTTGCATACTGCATACTCAAAATAATTGAAATTCAGGACTTTTCACCAACATCTTTCATCTGTTTTAAAATATTCTCTATAATGATAATGATAATTTTATCGCAAAACCACCACAGAATGTTAAGCATGTGGTATCTTAAACTATTCCTGGACAAGTGTCTTTCAGCAAACAAAGGTTCCTGTCATCATTAACACAGTTCCCGTGGAAAATACTGCTGCAAGTATTCTTACTAACTATTCAACTATTCATTTCTCTCCTGAATGTTGGTGGGGTTTCTACATATGGTTAGACTCTCAGGTTCAAAAATCACCTCTTGCCTTAGCTGTCTCACTTGCTTAGTGTAATCAAATGAATCCCCTTCTTAACATAACTTTTAAAACTATATTTATCAGTTACAAATGTTACTCTGTAAAGTAGGCATTTTTATTAAATATGCTGTATCAAAAGGCTGATGAATCAAACAGATTTAGGCTGTGAACTATAAAAATTATTAATTAAAGGTAAAATGAAAGAAGATCAACATTTCCCTCCAAACGTGACATAATTTACCTCTGGCAAAAATCCATTTGCTTACATGGAGCAATAATTGTTATGTCCCTAAAGCCATATCAAGCATTTCTTAACCAACTGTCTTAAAGCAACATGATTATTCACTTTAAAATAGATTTTTAAATCAGCTTACCTTATAAAAATTCCACACTGGAAGAGATGAACTAGGAAAATCCATTTCAGCTTCCCAGTATCAGAACCTTCCCAGTCATTTTTAAACCACTCATAACTGAATATCTGAGTTATTAATAATGAAAGACCTCTAAAACACAGTATCAATATACTCCAAGAATACTGTCCTTGACAGAAATATTTACTAGCTACCCAGAAGTCCACTCCAATATCAACTACATAAATTATAATTCCACCAAGTAAAAAAACAAAATTCTGCTTAGTAAATTTCATCATGCATTAGACTGCCACTTTGTCATCCTCTCATCACTTCATGCGAAGGAAAGTCAGAATTAATCTAAATGCTTTCCTACAACAGTGTCTTTTTCCTGATACCACCTGCTCATAGTGCTTTCTACACAGGAAGATTGGGTTATGCATTTTATTATGCCAAAGGGACTTGCATTTTTCTGTATTCTTGATTTCAGTATTAAATTAACTTCACTGATACAGGTCTATTCTGGAAAAGCTACATGTAAATTGTCTTTTTAGTTGATGTAGTCATTCTTCATTACTGGTTCCTAAAAAGAAGAAATAAAAAGGAAGATCAGTGTAACAATATTTCCTTTTAATGTATCATAGAGCAATTCTCACATACATTTAAATAAAGTACAAAATGCAGAATGTACTGAGATATTAGTGAACAAGAGAAGCTGCACCTCTGAACTTGCTGAGGTCACCCTCTCTCCCAACCACAGTGACTCTCCACTTACCAAGCAGCAGTTCAGATAATTCCTAATAGGTGCAAAACACTAAGAAACAAGCTTACTTCTACTGGTTTTTAAAGCCAGTTTATGGAAAAAAGACTGATTCCTTCCCAGAACTTTCTTAACTTCTGAGATCTTCTCCCTTAGCGTGCACAGCACAAAACACTGAGAAAACTGATATCAAGTACACATTGTTGAGTATCAGCGTACACTTCATTATGTAAATTCCAACTCTGTTACTACATTTGCGTGCATCTGTCTAGTGGTTTCAGCATTTCTGCTTTTTTATTTCCATATGCAGAACAAAAGTTCCAAATAGGATTGCAGCTCTCCTGTTAAAGAGACTTGTAAGGAGACAGACCTGCATGAGTTTGCAACTCTTTGGGAAATGTCTGAGTAGTAGCTAGACAGAAATGACCTAACCACACAGTCTACCACAAATAGAATCAGTTCACAGTTAGAACTACCTTTACATTGCCCAACACTGCAAGAGTTCTTGGACCTCTTTTAGTCCTTACACATCTTTCCTCTGTAGAGCCAGGGTGTTTGGCAGGTGAAACAGAAAAGCTGTAAGGCAGTACATCCTTTGTTTCATTAATTTCCATCTCTGCAAAGCTATAAGCATTAAAATGAGAAAGTCCCTTATTTCATTTGCAAAGCTTAGGAAAAAGATGCTGGCAACAATCCCAAAGAATGGGATCCAGGACATGCCAAAGCACAGGGTTTGGGCTCATACCAGTGCCGAACAGCAGCAGACAATACATGGGAACAGCTGCACCAGGGAACTCAGGGCAGGGGAAAGGGCGTGTGGAGGCAGGCTGCCTTTAGACTTCTGCGAACTTAGGCACACTGCCACAGAGGAATGAAATGGACAATTGGTTAATATCCCATGAAAAAAGTAATAATTATTCATTGCTTGTGTTGACTGGGCTAGTCTGTGCTGTGACTCAGGTACTAATCCAAAAAACAAAACTCAACCTTTTAACTTCCAAATGAAAACAAGTAGGAACATAACAACCTTAAAAGGTGCTCAGCATCTAAACATTTATTTTTTTTTTTAATCTAGGCCCTAGCTATTTCTAGCCTCTTGTTCTATCTCCTTCTTAGGTTTCATATCCTGGCCCAGAAGAGGTCAAAAAGATCAGGTAATCTAATAGCTGGGATAGCTGGAATCCTTTTACTGTTCTTTCCTAGCCTCCGCAATAAAATACCATTAATCTCTTTCAAATAATTTCATCAATTTAGATCCAATTCATAGTCAAGATTGGGGACGTAACTTTTGATGCAAAGTCCAGCATAAACTGCCCTTTGTGTTTACAAGTATTTTGTAATCTGAAAACTTCTGTAAGAACCAATTTAAGTGTTTATTACTAGGGTTCAGTCAAGAAAATTTTAAAGGAAACTGTATTTACTCTGTGTAAGAATATCATGTCATTCTGCAGCTTCACGTACCACTTTTGTATCCTTTTTAGTGGCAAGAACATTATGCATGGTTTTTAGGACAGATAAAAAATAACAGGTTCATTATTTGACTGTTGCAGGAAAAACAGCAGTAAAAGTTAAGTCAATAACTGGATCCAAACAGAATGTTCTTTGGCTAGGCAATTTATGAAGTAGGCAGCATACCAAGGTTCACATGTAATGAGTAATGCTGTACTAGACATTTGAGTGGCAAGGAGTAAGCTCTAATTTTGTACCTGAAATTAATAAACAGAGTAACTGGATTTCTCCCTTTTTTCAACCTCCATATCCTTCTGTATCTGGTCACTTCACAAAGAGGAATTATCTCATTATCATATTACCCCTAATAAGAAAGGAAGTTTTACAAGCTATGAGCAGATTCCTCTGAAACAGCAGCATAAGGAGCAGCTGTGAGCCAGGTGATTTCTACTTCTGACACACAAACTGCGCAAACTTCTGCTATGCCAGCAACCTGCAAACCTGTCTGGATGTCTTGGTCATATATGAAGCCATCAGGTAAGCTGAGATAAATAAGAAGCCATACATTATCAAGCATGTCAGCTTGCTCACAGTCTCGTAATTATCTTTAATAAGGAATCTAGTCTTGAAAGAGCCTTGAAATGGCTGGTAAAACATAGGGTTTACATTTGGCTTATGATAACCTAAAAAAAAAAGTCTATCAGAGACTCACAAATCTAAATTTCCAAACATTCAGTGTCTTAACTCCAAGCCCAAGAACAAATGCCTGCTCACCGGTGCACATGAAATCTCTGTTGAAGATCTCAGCCCTTAATATCCCCTATATTTTATGCATGGTAGCACTTCAAACAGCACCTTGGTCTCATGTACCAGGTGGGGGACTATTAAGTGCCACAGGAGAGGGTGTCTTGTATCAGTCACAGTTATTGTCCCCAGTCTTACTGAACATACGAGATCTAACATGACAGCAGCAAGTAACGTGTTTGCCAGCCAACATAAATATAAAGCTGCTCTAAAAACTAACATACTTCTACAGAATCATTTTGTGAAAAAGCAGAAACAATAAAATGTGATTAGCGAGGCCTTCAGTTCTCACAATATGTTTAAAATGCTACACAAAATGCAGACTTACCTTAATACTGGCCATGGATAGAGATTTTTCACTTTAAAAAAGTGTAGCTTTGCATATTTGCAGGTTTCCCATTCATACCTTTACAAGACCTGTATTCCAAGAAAAGATAAAGGGCTTACTGACATAACACAAATGGAAACTAAAATCATATGAAAACCACATGACACAGTTAATGATTTGCTACCTGTCAGGAACTGTCATTCTTCTATGTTATAAAAATGCTATTCTAAAAATTTAGTTTAGAAGTCCCTGTCTATACTAAGTTTAATATATTATAAAATTCCCTAAAACAAATTAATTTCACACTTTATCCATAAAAGTAAAAAACCAAGCAAATAAAGAGTACCACTTTCCCTCTCTATTATACATGTATACATGTTCAAATTTAGACTTTTCGTTTGTTAGACGTATTGATATTTATAGGAACATATACATGTAGATGGGTGTTGCTATCTATATGTTTGTTTATACACATATATTTATTTGCACACACATTTATGTATCTTAAAGTTTTATGAAGAAAAGAAGAACAATCTCTTTGACTATAACTGAAAACTGTAGTACAAAACATGCACAATATGCACAAAAAACTTTTCAGTGCAATGGTACATAAAGAGAATGCACATGTCCAGGGACAAGTGATTAAAATAGCTCTCCTCTGGTAAAACCACAGGAGTTTGCAAGTGTCTGCTTCAGCTGAGCTATGGGCACCCAACATACATAAAATTTTTATGCATGTTTAAGGAGCTGCAAGTGTTGTGATTCAGCCTCTATGACTGTGCTGCACAGGATAATGCATACCCTCAGCCAGAGCCACTTACAGCTCTTCTAGCTCCCAGGGACAGGAGATACAATCCTACCTGTGTCTTCATAGGGAATAGTATCAGTGCTTTGCCTTCCTGTTTCCCCCTTATAGGCTAGAAACATCCTAAACCTAAGCAGTTTTTGCAGTGCTTGACATACCATTATTTTCATGTCATCACTTGAAGAACAGGATCAACAGATCAAATTAATTTTCCAAAACTTCAAAAAACAGTGTCTGAATCCAAAGCAGTACTGCTAAATTCCTGGTTCAATTGCACATGGCTCATTCCTGCAAGACAACACACTGGGAAAACAATTTAAAACATCAGCAGAGAAATGCATTATCCATAACAGCCTTCTGAATAAGTGCAGCAGAGGCCTTTCTGTTGGTGCAGAATCATCTCGGTGATGATTCAAAACTAACAGGCCCACTGCGTGCATGCCCAACAAGCTCTTCATAATGGCTGTGAGCATCATGACTGCACTAATTCAAAACGTATATTGCTCCACAATAAGATAACTTCAAAGAATAAGCAGCTCAGCAATTACACCACCTGTTCTGTCCTATACGAGATCAAATGAATGCAAGCACTCTGTTACAATATAGTTTTTGTGGACATTTCTTTCAATGTTGGACTAAGCTACTGTGTGTTTTTGCATCAAATTGAATGTCAGATACCAGCATAAAACTATGTCGTGCCACGCAGCCTACTCTCCCACTCCCCCCCCTTCCTCCCTCAGCTCCCGGAGGGATGGGGAGGAGAAACAAAAGAATACAACTCCCACAGGTTGAGATAAGAACAGTTCAGTAACTAAGATATAACACAAATCACTGCTGCTACCACCAATAATAATAATGATAAAGGACATAACAAGAGAAGAGAATATAACGGCTCACCATTGACCGATACCCAGCTCCACCCCAGCAGAGCTCACCCTTCCGGGTAACTGCCCTCAGTTACATCCTGGCCATGACGTGCTGTGGTATGGAATACCTCTTTGGCTAGTTTGGGTCAGGTGTCCTGTCTCTGTTTCCTCCCGGCTTCC